>CM023448.1:30398168-30648734 GCA_013339765.2 Haemaphysalis longicornis | reverse complement strand
AAATGGCCAACCGTATAACCACCTGCATTTCAACAATAGTTCAGATTTAAAAATGTTCCAATTTCAATCGTTACAGTAGCGAAATAGACAAAATTAGTAAGAAAGTATTTAGGAAGACCAAAAACTGTGGCTGTAAAAACTGACACTCAAGACGAGCGGCATAACGAGCTTCGGATCAGCAGATCATTCTCTGAATTTCTGCATTTTTTTTATCAATACAAGCGGAAAATCAATATCAAGGCGACAGAAAATTCACTTATGCATAGAACAAAGATACGTATGTATGATTGGGTAGGAGGATTTCTTTTAGAGTGAAGGCTGTTGTACACTGCATTTTCCAATATCATTCTTCGCAAGGCCATCGCCATCTGCCACCAGGGCGCAAGCTGTGCCTCCACTCCTGATTGTTTTCTTCCCCGGAATTTTACCGTTGCGCTACCACTTCTCGATGCAAGGGTTAGTCCTTTTAGCACCCGGTCCTGATATTCCACCACCGGCGCATGGATCGTCTAAGAGTGCCGTTAGCCTCAAGTTAACCATTTGACACTGGCGTGTGTTTTACTGTAGATGTGCGATACACTGCGCTTAGTCAATTACAGGGACGAGGAGTATAACATGATGTCCTCACTCATCGTGTGTTGTACTAAGTACAACACATCATTGGCGAACACAAAAGCAATATTTTGCTTACTCCTTTACAGGCGCGTAGTTATTCATGCGTGCAATCGATGGCCTGCCGGCCGGGATGTCCGTGCTTTCTTGCACAACCGGAAAAACAAATCCTCAGCTTTCGTAGGGAGAGCCGAACGACAGGGTAATAAATCTGGAGCAACAGCTAACTACAATCAACACAAATTGCATATTCATTCCTTTCCACCGTGATAACAAAGTTTAGAAGCCTTAAAGCAGGCATATTTTCAACCAACACATTGCATAAAGCCCATCCCGTGTTCCTTCCTTATTGATATGGGCGGAGACCCAGCCAATCGCAACGACCGCGAAGGACGAAATGCAGATTGTTGGACTAATTGCCCAACAAAGCCTACGCGTTGCGTTTAACAGCCGCAGTTCCACGTAATTACGACGCTTCCCTATCCATCGGTGCAGATCTTGTCTCCGAATAAAATTCCCGGTATCAAGGTGCTTGACCTACTTATTCCAATTACGGTCCATGAGCTCCACCATAGCATTGATTTTCTCCTCGTACGATCCCTTATTCTCGTGGCTATGGAACGTTTTACATAAAAGCTTTACTAAACTATCTCTCCGAGGTTGAGGGCTGAGAGCACTTACAACTTAATTTCATTGCAGCTGCACTGTAGCCTTTGCAGCACATATCGTGATTCGCCGCGCCATGCTTCGCCTTAGCCGAGTGCGCTATCTGCACCTCAGGCATTTGTTTGGCCCATGCGCCTGTATATGTCGTACCTTTCTTTCTTCGTCCACGTCTAGTTCGCGCCACGTTTTCGTCTTTCTTAAAGCTTTCCACAGCTGCGTCGTCGTCTAACCACGTCATTCCCAGCGTCTATGACCGAGGGGTGAGCCACGCTCGCCTATTCAGTGCGAGCTTGGTCATGAATAAGAAAGAGATCAGGCTGTCTTCTCTTAACGTTGCATGTGAGCAGGAGGCTTTGAGCAATCATCGTGAAGCAGATATCGCTAAGCGAGCCGTTTCACTGGAGAATGTCTGCTCCATTCTAATCCCACCCCTTTAGCCACTGACCCTGAAACACACACCATACCTTGCTTAACGATGAGTGCCATACATAACAAAACAGATAAATAATAGGTTAACCAAACTTTAACCACGTTAAACAAGATTTTGTTTGCGGATCAAGGGTTAGCTTATCTAAAACACCGCCATTTTTTTGTGGAAGCGCGAGTGTGCAAACTGCACCATAACTGCCTGCAAGCTTCCTTGAAAACATCGTAATGCAACAAGTTTTTAGAAAGGATTTGTAAATTTTCTGAGGAATGCCCAAACGTTACGATACCGAAAAGGACAGTAGCTGTTTCGAAAGTAGCAGTACGTTGCATTCAAGGTTTCATGATTGGACAGTAAGGTATTTAGAGGAGCGGAATCTTTCGCTAACACTCACCGCTTTCTCCAGTATCCGCAGTTGTTTCCAAAAAGGTGAGTTTTAGAACTACGTGGCGAATGTTGCCTGCCTAAACTTGAATTGATCAACACGTGTTTTTGATTGGCTACCTACAGTTTCCTATTGCCTAGTGCGAGAAACATTACCTTTATGCCGGAAATATATGATTCAGAATTTGGACCTCCGAAATTGTTGGTGCATAAAAAAACTTTTTATAAAAAGCAAGATTTTAACGCTTTCTCGTGAGAAAACTGACGTCTGATACAAAACATTCGCAGGCATAAAAATACAAACACTTGCGAAGAATAGTTTCCAAATTTCAGTCAAAAATACAATTATTAAATGCCAGTTTAACGAAAGTCACTTTCTAAACAAGGAAATCCGATCTCACCTCGATGCCTAGATAGTCCAGTGCTTTGAATAGCTGGAAATAGCAAAAACACTACGATGACGACCTTTAACGGTAGATGCAAAGTTGCAGTTCTTTTTCTGTTTCGCAATGAACAATTCAAAATTGATTTATGTCACGCCCGAAATAACATCCCAGAGGGCCTTTGCTCCCTGTTTTACGAAACGGCACGGCCTAAAGTGTAAGTTGTCATTCCGAGTTGAATTCACTGAGAGGTGCCAGTAATTAAAACAAAAGTTTTGTTCTCACATCATCGATGGCGCTGGCACTGTTCCGATTCAGTCATTGGCACTCGCATTTTTAGTGCGTTCCGTTGGTTCTTCGATGCATATGGTCCTGCGGTAGTTGCAATGCTTTCGCCCGCCGTTTACATCGTTCTCTTTTAGAGCTCGCGTTGGTATTGCGGACCTCAATTCTTTAAGACTACAGCCCATCTAGCATTGCTTCTCGTGTCCAGGCAAGTGGTATACCGCACTCAAACGCACCGCTAAACTTTGTGAAGAGCGCGTCGGCCATAGAGACCTAAAAGAAAGAAACTGGCTCGCTTTGCACACGAAACCTGACATGTTTCCTGCCATAACAAATGGACTAAAATCTTTTAAGTGGCGGCCGCAGATGGAATTCCAAATGGCACTCTTTTTAAAAGTATTTAAAGAGGAAGACGCATTCTTCACGCCCTTTGTTGAGGAGCCGTTATCCACGAAAGCGGCGAACACTAAACCGTGTCGGAAGAGGCTGACGAAGACACTGAATATATCGGAGCTCCCGTTCCTACTGGCGGTTAAAGAACTACTTCCCTGGGTATGCTGCCGATGTTTGCAGGAAAGCGCGAAGATACCAAAACGCACTCAATGCTTTACCCTAATGATTTATCCTCAGTGACCCATCCACAAAACTTACTAATTCATCCGCATACGAGCTGCTTCTAAACCCCCTTCTTTTTTTTTCGCCGTTATCATTTAAAATAGGGTAAGAAGTTTCAGATCTCAACATTTCTTTTTTAGACGTTTACTCATTATCTTTTAAAGAAGTCCCACCACCCTGTCAACTTTTCGACTTACCTTTCGTGGGAATAGATAAAACCAAAACATCCGAACGGCGATTACAATATGAATATCGATATCAAACTGCGATTACAATTATGAATATCAATGAATTACTATATGAATATCAATAGACAGAGCTCTAAAGTGATGCTTAGAAATCCTCCACAATGGTGGCTTGTTCCGCTCATGGACGAAGCATTGATGGTTAACCTTAGCAGAAGAATATGCACTATTGCACGATATATGCACGATAACCTTAGCAGAAGAATATGCACTATTAATCATCGAACACCATATACTTCAACACAAAATAGTAAAGTCCATCATTTGTACAGACCATACCTCTGGAAAGTTGGCGCGGCTCACTCAAATTCACTCACAATTTTATTTTGAATCACACTCAATCAAACTGAGACTCAATGCTGACCAGCACATCTGCGCTCACGCAAACTCAAACTCACATTGAGCCCAAAACTGAGAACTCACTCGGTCTCTAAACTGAAAATGTACTCACAACTCAAAATGTACTCAAAACTCAAAATGTACTCAAACTAAAAATGTACTCAAACTCAAAATCGACTCAAAACTCCAAATGTATTCAAAACTGAAAACGAACTCAGAACTCAAAATGGGCCGAGAACCCAAAAGGAATTCAGAACTCAAATGGCCTCACAACTCCTCGTGCTAGGAATTTACTCGGCTCAGATTGACTTTGATTTCAATAGCATTCAGTGTTTTCAATTTCACGCGCGGTTAAAATATTACCGGTGCAAATTCGTGAGCTCAAACTCTTGCATTCAGCACGACAAGAGACCGTAGCTCCTGCGAGGTCGGAAACAATTTTCGTTGCAGATTTAATACAGCTATACCTGCTGCCAAAGATGACTAGCGCTGGTTGCAACCAATTGTACGTAAGTATATATCGGATACCAAAGTCTTGATGTAGGCTCCGTGTTCGTGTTTATGACAGAGGCGGTCCAGACTCGGTGGTGTGCTGTGTCCCTGGGTCGAAACAAGCAAGATTGGGCGAGCGGACGTGCGCTCACTGCTCCGTTCATTTACGTCGAAGCTGTTTAGGGTTACGGTTCCGTGCATTCTTGCTCTCCATCCTGAAAAAATGCCTTGTGTCAAAGGGAACTGTTTTAGTGAATCTCTGAAGCGGGAGGCGTTCATGGATATGCCTTTGCTTTTTTAATGTGTAGCATTCTCTGCCGAGTACCCCCCCCCCTCGTACCCCCGCCAGGGATCGTGTAACGCCCTGCATTTACACAAAAATGCAAATATCACGGAAGTTCAACCTGTAATCATTATAAAAGAGTAAATGTAGACAATTGATCAAACTAAATGTTAAAAATTAAAAAAAGAAACAATAAGTAAAAATATCGAAATTGGCGAACCGTGTAACATAGGAGTCATGGATAGTCTCAGATTGGGTTAAAATTCAGAGAGATGTGGCGCTAAAGAATGTCGGGTATCAACTTTGGGGTCTCGAGGAGGGAAATCACGTGGGGCAAACAGAAAAGTGCCTGGTTGTTTGCTGAGGCACTTGTATTAGTTTTTATAAGCATTTGCTAGGTGGGATGAGGTCTCATACCTTGGAAAAGCATCAAGCTATCGTTGTAAGCAATTACCGCCACCGTGCCCAGCTGTTCACTTCCAGCATGCATGCGTGTGCGTGTGCGAGTGCGAGTGCGTGTGCGCGTGCGCTGAGCGCGTACGTTTGCGTGTTTGTGTGTGTGTGTGTGTGTGTGTGTGTGTGTGTGTGTGTTGCGTCAGTCATCTGTTCTTTCATTGTGTTTGACATGTAGTCGTTGCAGAACTGCAGAGCCCGAGTTAATTCTGTTCCTTTACATCGTTATTATGTGCTAGTTTTGACATCTTTCGCTGATTTCGTATTGTAATAAAATCAGTTCGAGCGCGCACACAAACTGCGCTTGCTTATTTTTCTGCAGTTTTTTTCGTCTGTCGCAATGTCTGTTTATGTCTTGGTGGCTCTGTTGCCTCTCTATCTCCTACACTCTAGCGAGGAGTTAATGTCTCACATGCAATTGGACAATTATTGATTCGAGGGCACGTTGGTACACTGTGAGAAAGAAATTACGGACACGAAACACGGCCGCAAGGCTTATTCATAAAGAAATATGAAATTCGCCTTTGTGATAAGCTCTGATGCCCCTGGTTACCTATGGTCGTCCACAATTTCCCCGACACCATATATGTCGAAGGATTGGCTTCTTTTTTGGGACACGGGGAAATGGAGGAAGTAAGGTTTGAATGGCAGTTATTAGCAGGGAGTTTTTGAGTCTGGTGATTTAATTTCGAGAGCTTGGCATGGCTTTTGTTTTTACCCCATGCCATCCTGCCTCGATGATTCAGATTAAACACCAATATTTTTATTACTACATACAGCATTGACGGATTTCTCTGGAGAAGCCTTCGCATGTATATAGCACTACTGCCTTATGGTTTGGCAAGGAATTTTGGGTAAACCCGACCCAGCAATTACAAAACGATACCTTTTGCTATATCCTCATAACTATACCCAGAAAGCATTTTTATATTCGTCCCACGTGATCCCCCTCGACGAGACCTCTAAGTTGATACCCCACACACCATAGCAGGATCATACGGAATTCATACCAGTCGAGCTAACTATGACTCTCATGACTGTAACCAGGAGGCATTATTCAAATTTTCCACGTGATTCCCCTACCTGAAACCTTTAATTTGACACCCAACATGCTTTAGCGGCCTCACCTTGAATTTAACCCTATCTATGACTCATAATGACTATTTCATGATAAGAACCACGAAGCCTTTTTTTATTTGTACCACGTCATTCCCCTCGTCAAGACCGTAAATTTGATAGCCTACACAGCCCTAGCGGGGTCCCTTCAAATTTTAACCCAATATAAGACTCGCCATGACTATCTCATGGTTATAACCAGGAAGCAGTTTTGTATTTCTCCCACGTGATTCCGCTCATCAAGACCATTAATTTGATACCCATCGCGTCCTAGCGGAATCAATTTGAATGTTAAACCAGTCAATGACTAACCATGACTATCTCATGTAATAGCCATACCGCATTTTGCTCCCACGTGATTTCCCTCATCGGAACCTTCAATTCGATGCCGTGCACACCCACTGGCGTCATTGTGAATTTTAACCTAATTTATGACCCACCTTGGGTATGTCATGATAATAATCAGGAAGCACGTGATAACCCTCATCGAGACATTTAATTTGATACGCCACACGCCCTAGCGTCATGAACTTGAATTTTAACCGAATCTATAACTAACCGTGACTACGTCATGATATATTCCTAACTCATTTTAGTCCGGATTGATTCGCCACATCGAGACCTTGAATTTGATTCCCCAGATGCCCTCGCAGTGTCATTTTGAATTTTAACCTAATTAATGACTCATTATGGCTGCCTGATGACTACAATCAGGAAGCATTTTTTTTTATTTACGCCGCGTGATTCCGCTAATCGGGACCTTTCATTTAATACTTTACACGCCTTAGCGTCTTCAGTTTGACTTTTCACCCTATCTAATGCAGTCATTATTATGTCTAAAGGGGTGTTGCCAAGCCAATTCAGCTAATTCATTTGCAACAGCAGAAGGCACAGCCCCCACCCCATTTCCCCCCCGGCTCTCACCTCTTCCTTTGTGACCCCTAGTATATCAAGCTGTTAACAATAGCAGCCGAACAACCAGCAAGCAGCGCCACACTGTGCTTTACCACCACCCTTTCCCACCATCTTAGTGGATCCATCAGCAGGAAAAGTTAAGACAACCCTTTTTTATGACTTCACCAGTCAATTATCACTCACGCGCCCAGCCGCGAAAACTTGATATACAGCAAGTGCTTAGGGTCATGAAAATTCAACAAGAAACTAAAAAAATCAGAAACCCCTTCCCTTAAAACCGATCATGCGGATCGCAAATAGTGCCGTACCCGCAGGTAACCTGAATGCGAGCCCACAGCGACGCATGAAACTTAACAGCCAACCATAGCTGCCAGCTCGGCTACTCATATGTACTCAAACTCAAAATGGGCTCAAAACTCATATGTACTCAGAACTCAAAATGTACTCAAAACTCAATATGTACTCAAACTCAAAATGTGCTCAAACTGAAAATGTACTCGAACTCAATTTTTACTCAGAACTCAAAATGGACTCAAACTCAAAATGTACTCACAACTCAAAGTGTTCTCAGAACTCAAAATGGACTCAAACTCAAAATGTACTCAGAACTCAAAATGGACTCCAACTTAAAATGTACTCAGACCTCAAAATGTACTCAAACTCAAAATGTACTGAGAACTCAAAATGAACTCAGGATTCACTAGGTCTCACGCGTACACAAACTCAATCGGACTCAAACTCAGTCAGTCTCACTCGGCTAAAACTCACAACAACTCAAACTCACCATGCCACACTAGCCTCGGGCTCACTCAAACTCAAACTCACGCGTGAGTTTGAGTCCAAATGAGTCTGAATGAGTGGAGTCTTAAGTGAGTTCGCCGACCTCTGGTAAAGACGCCTTCAGCAATGCGCTCGCTATCATTGCAGAAGTCTACCACAAACCACGTACAAAATACTTTTTCAAGTTGTTATGTCTCTGTATGCTCGAACACTTGAACTCGCTTTCTGCCGCGTGCCAAGTCACACTGGTTTAGTTGACAACAAGGTGGCGGTAGAAAGGGCGCGTCTGCTGAGCTTCAGAAGACAGTGACCATAACAACACTAACACATGCTGACTTCAGGTCCCACATAAAATGACATGTCCGAAAGAAATGAGCAAGCACAGTGGAGTGAAGAGACAGACAACTAACTACACGTAATAAAAGCACACTTGGGACGATACACAACTGAATCACACAACAGCTTCACTAAGGTTGCCATATGCAGGTTGCGTATAGGACACACATGCTACACACTCGCACCGTGCCCAATAAAGGTATCCTATACATGCTGCGCAGGTGTAGTAAATACTTATCCGTGATTCACATATTAATGCGATGTAAGGGTCTCAAAACAACACGACACAAACACTCTCAGAAACTCTACAATTAACATATTCCTAAAGACAAATCACGCATTTTTCCGAGCATCCGAGGTTTCCTATTCAGCGCATTTTTATGCATTTACGAGACGTTTGTTTCATTAGCACACTTTATATTAAATATAATCCCAGCACGGACGTTTACACCAGGCACCCTCAATTTTGCAGTCTTGCATGATCTGTGCGAAGCCTCTCGACTGCGTTCGCAAGGAAGCCCCTTAGGAAAACCTTTGAAAATCAAGCGCCGGATTGCACTTTGGGCAGACTGCGGCCGATCCGTTACTGATAATCGAGGAGTCCCACCATCTGTCATTATCAGACGAATCTGCACATCTGGCCTAAGTTATACACAACTAGTTTATAGATACGTTTTTCTTTTTGGCGCTCGTTGCCCTCTGTTGGCCTGGTGAAAATAAATGACAGTCACCGCTCGCCCCTCATCTTTCTTTCCTTCGTGGACAGGTGTATGAGCATACACTGTGACAGGATATATTGAAGTTGTGCCTTAAAATCAGTAACAATTGCCTCACGCATTTTAAACGCACAGACGTACAACTGTTTCGGACTTACACAGTTCCAATATTAAGGTTAACTGTTTAATAAAGTTCGGCAGCAACACATTTGGGGGTATTTATATAGCGGTTGGCTGTGGTAGCATCCTGGTTTTGCAACTTCTCGTAATGCCCGATGCACTACGCGCCTTTATTGGTCGTTCGTTTTTTGGGTAAGTAGAATAGCTTCTCGCGTTATCGAAAGCGTAGGCAAATGTGCTTCTTCTACTTTGGTACAATGTTGGCTGTACAAAGACGCAAATGCTTTCACTTATCTGGGATGCCGCGATTATCAGAACAGTCGAAGGATGCAACACATGCACAAGTGCATGAAGGACCCGGGTTAACAAAGCAAGCTCTGAAAACGATGTTAAAATAAGTCTTGCGATTTTTTTCCAGATATATTTAGAGTACGAGGAGTGTTCATTTGAACTTGGAAAATTACGCTGTCCGCACGGCGCCGGTTCTCGCAGAAGCGAGCTGCCGCCAACAGCGTTCTTGTTTCATACGGTTCGGAAAGTCAGCGTTCGGAAGACGATCACATTCTTTGTGCACCTATATATATGGTATTCACGTTAAATTTTAGCAGCCGATTTTTGTTCTTTTGGCAACGCTGAAAACTACCACGAAAGTGCCCACCGTGTGGGCGCGTGCGTCCGCATCTCACAAAACAGAAAAAAACAGGCCCGGTGCTCGTCGTCCGCCCTCTTGCGCCCCATTTTCGGCCGGGGTGTCAAAGGCAACAAATATGCATATGCGTTAGAGCAGTGAAATTGTGTGTTGATGCTCTGCTTACCCTATCCAACTCTGCATCACAACTGGAGAATGGAGGCCCTGTTGTGAAAGGAAGCGGCCCAACGCGCAAGATGCCTATGCTGCAGCGCAGTTGCCTGCGAACGTGGAGATCAAACCATGTACGTCCGGTCAAGCCATGAAGATCAAGCCATGTACGTCGTTCAGTAGAGAAGGCAAATATTGCTTCCGATGAAAGTGAAATGCCATCGCGCACGTGGGTTGAGATATGACTGCACCGTAGCTGTAAGCGCTAACGTTCTCGCGTGCATCGTTACATGGGGGACTAGCGACATCGATTAGCAAGCTACCGAAGATCAGCGCTCGCCGACAGGTGAGCATTCAGTGGCCGATACCAAAACACTGCAACTGACAATCAGCTAACCTGTGTTGACGACGTCACTCCTGTCTAGCGAAAGTTAGGGTCTTTTACACCGCTCGGGACATCATTTAACGTCGAGGTAATGCTTTTGAGCTTCCTGGGACGGCCTTATGCGACCGCCACGATGCCCGAGGCCATATGTCCCCGTTCTGAAGGACACACACATGGGTACCAGCATGCGCGCCAGGCCAGTGAGTACAACCTACCGGCCAAAAAATGCAGGGCAAAATTTCAAAATATCACCTCCATTTGGTGCACGGTTTCCAGAACGATGGCCTTTTCCAACGTTTATTTTTGCGAGCCTTTCCAAGAATAGCCCAAAGGCACTACTGCATTCCCGTGATATTCTTTTTTATTTGAAGAGCAGGGTATTTTTTTGTTCTTCCACCATAAAATTAGGAATGTATCTCCATTACAAAAATGTCTCGGTAACCAAAACTGTTTCTAATGCTTTTTACAAATAGGTTTCGTTGAAAATAGTAATAATGTGGTAGCGTAACTTCCTTTGTAGTTTTTTTACCAGCTTTGTCAAACTTGAACTCCACTATTCATATGTGAATATACACATACTTGCGATGGACTATATCAGGAAGTCTACGCAATCATACGAACATATACATTCATGGGGAATTCTGTAGACCAGGAGGTTGGAAGTGCAATGAAAACATTTATTTACCACTGGAGCCCACTGCAGCAGCGTGCTTGGGGTAGGTTTTAGGCGGTGAATTGGCCAACAAAAACTAATTTTATAAAAGCGCTTGGTGTTCTCAAAAATGTTATCACAAAGCCATGCATTTAGTTACTCGTAAACGCTTCGCATGACCGTCCATGTTGTGAGACTCTTGATTGCTTTGAGTAGTTCCAGCTCCAGTGAGCTGCGCGGATATTTAAATAAGCACAAAAACATAAAAAACAGTTGAAGTGATCAAAAACTTCTGTGCCTTTTGAAGAATTTACAATGATGATACCTTGTTGGCTGAATATAAATGGACGTTTTTTTGCACTATACTGTGCTGGTCAAACACGCTTGGTTTTGCGGACGACCTTTACTGGGTCTTGTGGCCCCAGCAGTGTATTGTTATTATTAACTGCTTTGATACTTGCTCGATGTGTCTGCACAAGCTATTTTAAATAGAGTGTGCTTTTTATTCCCCCAATCTGTGGTCAATAAAAACTCAAATTCATCATTTACTAAACCAAATTGCACAATAATTGAGTTAGGTTGCACCGGCTGTTCAGCTAAAGAGCTACAAAACGTTTGCACCTTTACCCGCATTTTACGTTAATCTACTTACAAACCACGGTAGCGACAACAAACAAGCGACTTTGGGAAAATACCAACAATGTTATGCATCCAATGCACATCTTTCAAAATGTGCGCGCTTGCTAACATTTGAGTACGTGGGTTCGTGACACGTGTACACTACATGCGCTGTTGCCACCCTTATTTTCTGTGCGACCGCATTTATTTCTAACGCAACTACCCCAAGTGGCGACAACGGCCATATGTACTCCCCGCATCAACTGTACTATACCCGATGGTAATAAAGGGTTACTTCCATGCCTGAAAAATATCGCAACGCCCTCACAATGCAAGTGAATTCTGACAAACGCGGAAACATTCCATCCCATGTCACAGCAAAGCTGAGACAAGGTGGCCAAATACCTTTGGGATCTGGTGTGGTGCCGCCATCGCTATAACAACACTCGCAAGGGGAAAATTGTTATATAGCGTGCTCTCACATGCCTTTCCGTGTATACAATTGTGGCTGCGCTAAATAGCGGCCAGAAAATTACTTGCCATTAACGCAAAAAACGCATGTAAGGGTAAGAGGCGGGAAGATGTATAGCTGGCTGTATGTTGTTTTTCTTAAAGATCTTCTTGGATTTCATTTTCTAGGATAAGAAGAGGCATGCAATAAAATGGAGAGGTAATCTTTTAGCGTGACATCGGAACGGCTGTGGTTCAAGAACTTCTATCGATTTCGCTTCCTTTGCGCGCAAATAAAGATTCAGGCAAGGGCTGTCTTTCGGTATTGTTAACAGTATACCTTCCAGCGTGCACTCGGTGACAACTTCTACACATGCGTCTCCTGAAAGACGAAATAGCCAGTTCTAAAAGCCTGCACAATATTATAAAGTGCGTGCACGCAAACAAAACGCAATTAAAATTAGTCGGGTGTGGAATAAATTTTAGTTCGAGGCGATTTATTTCACTTGTTCTTGACTAGTACATCATTGAAACATATTTCATTTCTAAGTTCTGCTGCAACGTTTGTTAGGAACAGCACCCATAGAAAAGGGAGGGATTGCACGCTCCTGCGGTCACCACGGGAACACTCTTTTTACCGTGAGTGCTAAAATCTCCGCAGGCCGCAAAAACAACGTTCTAATTTTCACTATAGCGAGTTTTACGGTATTAAGGTTGTACCTTACAAGGCACATTGTGCGTACAAAAAGAAATGAGTGCCCTTCCAGTGTGGGAAGAAGAATGACCTGCGAATCTTGACGCAGTACATGAAATTCACGAAAGAAAACACATTTATTCGTAATTTGGGATCAAACAATTACCACTTAGCCCAATGAATATTTGAAAGACTCGAGAGGTATTCTAATAAAAAACATGAAGGTCTACATTTACCTCTTGCGTCGTAGGTGTCTTACTGTCTTCGTAGCACACGAACCATATCCGTTTGACAACTGAGGAAACCATAAATTTTTCATTTGGGCGGTGGACCTACACGTTAAAACCTCTGGCCTACACAACGGACATATCATCAGTGAAGCCACAAATCCTCTCTATGAGCGAGCACACCCCACTTCCCTTCATTCCCAACTCGTGCCTAATAAACCGTAATGGAGTTATGTGTGCGATCGCAGAAGTGAAAGGCACGGCCTTAATTGACACTCTGAAACACTTTACAATCAGAACAAGGAAACTTCGCTAACGTAGACGTTGCTGTTCATCTGGGAGAGATTCCAAGCTACTCAGCGATTTGAAACTCGCTGAGGAAATAACGGCAGCAGCGGCTTTCTGTTGCTTCCGCAACCTTTCGCGCTTCTATTGAGGCAGACGCTCCTTCGATTCCCGCTTTCTTCCTCCGAGTAATTACGCGCGTCTGCCCATAGGGAGATATAAAATGGAAGGACACAAGCTTCATTCTCGTGGACAAATGTGTGGCTGTCCGATACCGTTCTCCGCGGTAGTCATCTCCCTCTCTGTGTTACACGCCAAACCAAACACAAATCGCTCGATCATTCAAGACAGCTGACAGGACGCATCGTACCGATACACTAACACGTTTAAATTTCCTCCCATATTAACGTGCATGTCATGACGACTAGCGGCACGACGACTTGCTGTTCATAGACACTATTCTGCTTCCACCCCCATCCAGTGCACGCATAATTCGGTAACCGGCGATGGGAGCGGGCTTGGGACAGAAATACACAAGTGAAAATGTCGCGTGGAAAGGATTTCATACTGGAAGTCATTATGGGCTTAAGGCAGTGTTCAAAGCCGGAACGTTGCTCTGGTACCGCATGATCATGGCACTACCGCTGTTATCAGCTGATTCGGCAGCTCCTGAAAGCGGCATTCCTGGTGGCGAAGGGAATAACACTTGTGAAAGCGGTGCCTGAGGTGGCGAATAGGAGCACCGCCGCCGGGCGGAGTAAATCGGTTCACCGGAATAAAAATGGGTGGGGGGATAAGCATATACTGGTTCACAGTAAAAGGGCAGGTCACATTTTGCACTTCATTTTAATAATCAAAGCCGCTTATAGCGACAAAATTTTCGAAACAAATTTGATAGATGAAGTTGACTCCTAAACAAATTTTAAGCAAATAATAACTCAGTAGACGGCAGCAATGCAGGTCTTTTACTCAAAGCTTGGTACCACGCACAGAGAAGCGCTCTCCTTTCAAAGAATCGAATTCTTAACAATTTGTCAGGTTCTTATAATGAACTATTCAAATTCACACATTTCTTCTTGAGCTACTACGATCCAAATGCCACAAATAACGCCTTCAAGTTTCCTTATCTTTGCCAACGATTTCCCCACTGGTCATGCGGGAACCATCATACTGTGCAACGGAGCAATAATATGTGTCAAAATAGGACGAACCAAATAGAAAGGAAAGACATACGAAACAAACGAAGGAATTGCCTGATGGAGTTGTTTATAGATTCATGACAGGGGCCAGCCGTAGAAACTTGTAACAGCTGTGCCGTTTAGGCGTTAGCAAGATCTGGTTTCGTTAGAAAACATATAAGAAAAAAATATACGTGGCCTCCTGAAAAGGGTGCACCATCGAATAAACTGTTTTTAAGAGCGAATCAAGCTTTTTCGCATTCTGGAGTGTGAGCACAAGGACCATATTCGTATGGGCGCAACTTACAACGCAATTTTAAAGTTGATAGTGCTTCTTGGGCTAATTGACCAAATGGCGCCCATTGCACTAGGGGGTGTAGGGCTGGAGGAACAGTCTAGCAGGGGGCGAAAAAAAGTCTTCCCCTGTGGGATTTGCAGCGAGTGTAGCGGACTGGTCAGAAAGATCTTGCCAAATCTTGAAAAACTTGTCCTCAGCCCTCAAAACTTCGCCTGTCCTAGCAAGAACATCACAGAACCTCCGAAATCTGATCCAGTTTACCAAAATCTGTGAAGTAGCAAAACCTAAGGAAGCTAGGTCGAC
Organism: Haemaphysalis longicornis; assembly: GCA_013339765.2. Classification (NCBI taxonomy): domain Eukaryota; kingdom Metazoa; phylum Arthropoda; class Arachnida; order Ixodida; family Ixodidae; genus Haemaphysalis; species Haemaphysalis longicornis. The sequence goes on along the minus strand of CM023448.1, from coordinate 30,633,678 downwards.
CAACTTCTGGATTGTCTTTACATCTTCCTATAATAGCGGATGCTGCATCAATTTTTTTTTTTGCGGGAGGTTATTTCTTCATTGCTAAAAAGGATAAAGAATTAGAAAATCAAGCACACAAAATAGCTAAACAGTCTCCACTATATCATTCCAAGATATTTTTCGTAATTTCCCCACCTTGGAACTTCTGTGCAGCGAGAGGTCTTGATTTTGGTTGAAAGTGGGTTATGGAAAACATATAGATAATATTACATAAGGACGACTGCTAAAGTAAAAAATATTCACTAAGCCCATTCTGTATAGTGGCCAAGCATTCAAGCTTTTTGTGCAGAGGAATATCATTATGTTTAAAGTAAATAGACAATCAGAAACCGAAGTAAGGATATCACCAGTGAATAGCTACAAAATTATCAAGAAATATTTCGGACAAGGCCTTTCGGAAAAATTCGCTCGCCTACGGATTTGTGAAGGGAAACCAGTTCATTTTTGGCCTAATCCAATCTTGACAAAGATAAGTCGGACAGAATTAAGAGGACAAGAAAGAGCAGCACAACGCATCCGCAAAGACCTCTTTTTTAGCGGGAAATATTTGCTTTTTTTGCAGTAAAGTTGTATTATCAATCTCAACGATTGATATTAGCATGTGAAACGCTAGGACAATTTCAAAAACTCTTCACAACAGTACGTTCCGTCTGCATTATACACACGCGCCCGTAGCAACAGTAGTGTGAACTTGTGGAAAAACTCTAAATCAATGATTCACACCATACAAGGCGGTGTAGAATCAATACAAAATCTCTGTTTGAAAAAACAACCCCTAAGCTAGCGCGAACAAACTTTTTAATGATGAAACTTGGTTCATCAGAGTGAACCGACTAACTCGCACCAAAGCCCTGCTATGTTACTGCCTGCCCTTCGTTTTACGACAATTTTTATCACTCCCATTGTTTTAGATAGAAATCCTGCGGAACCTTCAATTACCTGATGTGTTTTTTTTTTGTGTTTACCCTATCTGTATTCCTGGGAGCGTGATTTCTATAATCAACCTTTCAAAACATGCCTAAAGTAAAGAAAGATGCCATTTAGGTATTCGTAGAAAATTCGCGATGGGCTTACTTGCACTTCCATCATTGAAAACTGTTACTATTTGGAGGAATTCACAAATGAAGCATGTACGCAAGTTGCGATAAGTAAATTTTTTTACGCATTCTTGGAAGTAGGTAGGCAAATATATACGCCTTCTTTTCGTCAGCACGAGGGCATAACTACGCCACTACTATCTTTAGGGATACATTTATTTCTTTTCAAATAAACACGCGTGCGCTAAGATTTGCGCTGCAGCTAACGTGCGCTGTGGCGCAGACTACGCCCTGCAGCCCACAACGAAAAAAAAAAACGGGTAAATGGTGAAATCAACGCGGACAATGAGAAAAACGTGGAAACAAAAAACTACAGAGTTAAAAGCTTGTAGTTAACATATAAACGGAAGAAAATATTCACTTGGCATTGAATCAGACTACTCTCCGGAGCTCAGGGAGCCGTCGAACTCCGATAGGGCAGAAGCTACAGAGGCTAATCCCTGCTTCATTAACCTAAAACAAGGTTAATTCTTGCCAAAAATAGCGAATCAAGTATAAAACAAGCGTATCTTTTGAGTTTTATGTGGCCCGACTATCTACCATAGCTATTGTGCAAGTTTAAATATTTATGCTTTGATCACACAGTCGAAATGATACCGTCCTCATAAGAGGCAAAGTACGAGCATTCTCATTAAAAAGGTGGTTCGAGCTACTCTTGAAAAAGTAAATATTCTTCCCCATAGCTACCACCTCTTTTACCGTCAGGAGAACGATTTAGGCATGGTTAATGAAATTAGTTGAAAATTTTCTATTTTCTTTTGCATACCTCTACACAATGTGGATCGTGACTGAATATTGTACCAGCTTACATGGTTCGGTCACGGAGGGGCTTAGAAAGTGTGATCACACTGTTTTTGATGGTAATTCCTTCTCCTGAAGAATAATTGGAAGGGGAATTTAATTTGGGGTTCTTGAACCACAGTTTCCTTTGGAGCGAGGGGTACCAGCACTGAATTGCAGCGAGCTCAAATGTCATACGGATTTAAATTTATGGCATTTAGGGCGTATGAAGTTTACGCAAAAAGCGTATGGCATTTAAGCATTTAGGTGTATGGCATTTGGTTCTCACGGTTCTGCAAGAATTAAAGTTAGGACCATAAGCGGCGCACGACACCATAGTTGACGTTTTCGAGGCATCACTTTAAAATTCGGCACATATATATTTATACTGTAGGGACAAGAAGCGCTGCAGAATCGCCGTTCACGGAACCCGGTTGTTATCCATTTTCAGAAAAGACAAATCACTCAATACAGGCTGATGTTTCCATGATGGCAAAATGTCAGTAAATGACGATGTGTATACACCTAAAAACCCAATGGGAAGACCTGAAGCTTCCTCTCTCACCCTCAGCGAAAAGGGCTAAGAAAATGATGGACCATTTCAGATGAGCTGGGTTGTAGATGTATCGTTGAGAATAGGGTTAAAAGGATGTTTATTCAATTATGAAATATTTATAGCAAAAAAAATCTATGTATATTCGTTGATTGTCCAGGCACCAACTATTACATTGAATGTACAGACTCTGGACCGGGAAAGTGCGGAACGCAGCTGACACAATGCGAAGGTATAAGTGGAGTACTGGACTAAGAATCCTTAGTGTTGTTTTTCCTAGCGATCCATACACGACACTGCCGTAGTCTAACCGACACCCGACTAAGACTTTGAAGACCCGAAAAAGCAGTTCTTTGTCTGCACTATAGTATTGGTTGGAGAGGACATTGAGAATGTTTAGTGTTTTGAGGCATTTATGTTTAACTTCTTTGATGTGTGGAACGAACGTGAGTTTTTCATCAAATAAGAGACCTAAAAAACTTTTGCTTCTTCTGGAAATATATGCACGATTAAGGGTAATCTCAGGGTCTGTATTAATCCCGGGCTTGCGGGAGAACGCAACACGAGTGTTTCGCCACGGTTTAGTTTATAACCGTTAAGGTCCGCCCCACCAGCAAGTTTCTTATCACCGATATGTACTTGACGTTCGCAAATCGACAGGTTACAGAATTTAAAAGGTATTCGTACATCGTCTACATAGATGGAACAGAAAATGAATGGTGGCAGTGCCTTTTACAGGGAGTCGATCTTAACTATAAAAATTTGCAGCATAAAATTCCGCATTCCGGCACACCATTTTCCTGCACATTTATCCTGGACAGGGATGGCCCAACCTTAACACGAAATGTCCTCGTGGATATGTAACAAGAAATGATTTTCAACATGTCACCTGACGCACCAAAGGACCAGAGGTCACCAAGGATGCCCTTTCGCCAGGCTGTGTCGTAAGCCTTTTCAAGATCAAAAAGTACTATAAGGCAGATGTGATTATGAACAAATGCATCTTTTATGCAGGATCACAGCGCAACAAGTTTATCGATGGTGGATCGCCCACCCTGAAGCGTGCCTGGCAGTTCTCGAGAAGACGATTGTACTCCAGAAAGTACATCAGCCTCCGGTTTATCATCTCGAGAAGCTTGCACAAGCAGCTTGTCAGGGCAATGGGGTGGTAACTTGAGGGGGACAAACGTTCCTTTCCCTCTTTCAAGAAAGCTACTATTATGGCCTCCAGCTATGACCTTGGAATGTGCCACGAAAGACATATTTTGTGGTACAGATGAAGAAGTGTTTCAAGTGCGTGTGCATGTAAGTGTTGTATCATTGTACATGTGATGTTATCTGAACCCGGAGGTGAGAGTTTACACGGGCTCAGAACGGCCTCAGCTCATGTAGCGAAGAGAGGGAGTTGTAAGTCTGCGATTGTTTGTTGTCGCGTAGAAAATTCTTTTCACAAGAGGCTTTATGCTTCAGGAAAGGGTTCGTATGGCGTGCTGAGCTGGACACAAGCTGGAAGTGTTGTGCGAGTGTGTTAGCTTGGTCTTCCATTGTTCCCCCGGTCGTACTAACCAGGGGCAGGCTGTCTGTCTGTGGTCCTTTTAGTTTTCATATTCGTGTCGAGAGTGTGTGTCTGTATATGAATTGCTGGAAGTGAGGAAGGTGCGCGAACTCCTTTTCGCCTAACGACGCACTGGCTTCGCAAAAGCCTTTTCCCGTTTAAAAGAAATGATTTTATCTGACGTGGGGTACCAGCGCAGGACACCACACGCCTTGTTCTGGGGCTCTCGCGCCCGCAAACAGTATCGTTTCCACCAAAGCCTCCTTTTGTTTTCGCGGGGCACAGAAAGCTTGGGGAATAGACTTTTCGCCAGCGTCGAGGATATTCGCCGTGAAGAGTTGGGCTGCTTCCTCTACGTGTAGGTGTTTTATGGGTTTGTGGTGTAGTTTAGATGTTTCTGTAAATGTATTCCAGTTTGCTCTTCCTTGTTTGGAACTGTTACGGGGAGATGTACCACTTGGGCCTGTGCCTATATATGTTAGTGAAGTGGGGAATTGGTCACTACCACAGGGTATGTGCCCACGCCCAACTCAAAAGGAGGAATGACAACTGTGGAACTGACAGGCACAATCCTGAAGATATAAGAAATTTCTCGATTAGGTGACCTCGAGCATTCGCGCGGGAGGAGCCCCAAAGAGAGTTCTGTGGATTCAGGTCGCCAATAAGCATAAAAGATTCGGGTAGCTGATCTACATGGCCCTCGAAATCGGAGCTGGAAAGCTGGAAAGCAGGAGGGAAATCCATATGCCCTACTTTTATAAGCCTCATGAACATTATGGTTCTGATGGCGACAGCCTCAAGGAAATTCTGTAATGGGATGATGTGACATGCCAACAGTTTCCGGGCAATGATGGCCACACCATTTGAAGATGTACCACCACCATCCCTGCCCTTCCTAAATAACATGTAGCTATTCAAGAAATTTGTGTGTTTTGAGTTTAGGTGTGTTTCGTGAAGACACATCACACTTCTCTGATTGGAGAGCAATATCAGGTACACATCGTCAAGGTTGTTAAGAAGGCCTCTGCCGTTCGATTGCATTATGTTTTCTCTTCCCATTATCTAGTGCCAGGGCTACTGGAGTGTTTATGTTTATGTCTCGTCTTTCAGGGCTGTTAGTCTCGTCTTTTTTGGCTTGTCGGGAGGCTTTGGCGTCGGGACGCGTTCCTTGCGGTGCGCTGCATTCAGAAAAGGTCCGACGTCCATTTAGCCCTCAGATTTCTTCGGAGTGCTCGAGAGATCGGACTCCTTGGTCCGCGGACCCATTTGGGCGCGCTTTTCCGAATGAAACCGGCGTTGACTTTCCCGGGGAGTGTGCAGCGGTAAAAAGTAAGTGTCAGGTTGTTGGTGTCTCTTTTGGTTCTCTCTGCTAATTACGATGCGGCTTAAAGCTGTCACGCCTTTGTGGTTTAGGCCTTCGAGCAGATCGGTCTCTGTCTCGGTTAGGAGATCGGGCTCAAATATCGCAGCCTGGGAGCTGTTGAGGCTGCGGTTTGGTGGGACTCTGATATCCTGGTCTGCCATGCTTGTTTGGCTGATGAGAGATGTAGCTTGCTGCTGCGTGTTGACCTCAACTAAGACCTCACCAGTTGTTAGTTTTTTAGCATCGTATCTTCTAAAGAAACTTCGATACAAGGAATATGGTTTGTGAAGAAAGAGGTTTGGATTTGTGAACAGATTGAACTATCAAAAAGTAGGGGTACTTGCTTGTTTCGCGGGGTTGATGGTAGGAAGATGTTAAACGATACTTCGGTTCGGACCGTGATCATACTTGGAGGGTGGTTTTCGATTTACTATGTGGCATAGGAAAAAGCAGGGGCCGGGGGTACTGTCTTCGCTCGTGTTACCCTGATACCGAGGGAGGTCCCGGAGTTCCCGTCCTGGTAAACAGACAATGAGCCTATCCGCTTGACATGGCTCAGACGGCCACCATCTGAGGTTTCTACCCTTCACTTTAAAAACACTTCAGCACGATAGGTTACAGCCTATGTTGGGGCCTGGGCGTCCGCGGTCTCGCCAAAACCATCACCAAGATCACCCAAGGGGCGCCGGGCAGACAGTGACTCCGGCTAGTCAGTGGCCGTATTCTGTAGGGCGTCCGACGCGCGCCGGAAAGATTTCCGGCGCTCTTTTGGCGGGGTTGCTCTCTGGTGGGGTCTCACGATTGGCTCGGAGCGGTTGACCTCAGCCGTGTTGCGTCACACGGCTATATTTTTGCTATGTTTTGGTGACGACGTAGCCAAAGGCTCCCGCTCGTTCTCCTGTGACCGGCGGGTGAAAACGGCGTGATTGAGAGCACATCGGATTGTACGATGGCTGCGTATATGCCGCCTGTGTTTGCACTTTTGTTGGAGCTGCTGGAGGAGGATCCCATGCCTGAGCGTCGACTGAGCGACGCGACTTCAGCGCCGTTTCCGTGTCAACAAGGGCCCGGCGCGGATGCTGTGCGACGCACTTGACGAGCACGTTAGCCCTTGAGGTGCGACGGGGCTATCTACGGAAGCGAACGTGATGTGCGCGTGGAGGTTCTTCGCTACCGGCAGCTTTCAACACATGGTCGGTAGCGGTGATACTCTCGGCATGACGCAGCCGTCGGTCAGCCGCAGCATTCACGCCGTTGCCAAGGCGCCTAAATTGGAAGCCTTTATCGGCCATCGAGGTGCAGCGAAGTGTCAACAGAGACAAAGGTGGTGTGCGTGCTGTGTCCCTCTTCGCAACTGACAGTTTGCAAAGCGTTTTCTGCCACCATGAAACACTGTCGCACCCCGCCGCCAGTCGCAGCGTTCAGACCACGACCGGCTTTATAAGTATAAAGCCGGTCGTGGTTCAGACTGTGGTGTCGGCAGTGACGGAGCTCCGACACACGAGGGGTTTGGATACCCCGGCGACGTAAGCACGGTGGTAAGTACTAATTGTTTTAGGCTACGTTTGTTACGGAAGCAAAAAATTATGTAGCCCCATTGTTTTACATCGAAGGGAAAAGGAGCGCGATGTCTGAAAAGCAGTCACTGAAATGCGTTTGTTTTGAGCGGTGGCGTGTGGTGGCAGTGATCTCCCATAAATTTCGCAATTGTGAATGATCAAATAGTGTGCCAAAAAAAAAGAAAACTTAGGAGATGCATGCATATGTAAAACATCTTTTAACTCTCTGGCCTATGTTCGCTTAAGTGAAATATATCGAAAAGGTATGTCAATAAATGTAGCTAAAATGAACACGTTCAGAGGTATCGATTAGGGTGGCGTCTTGAAAGAAAAAAAGGTGTATCGTGTTGGGCGTCTAACTGATTTCATAACGAACCGTGTAATATATGCGTAACGTATATCGCCCTCGCCCCGCCCCCATCGTGTGTCAACTGCTTCGGCGCCTTGTCACTTCGGCTGACGAGTTTTCCCCTCCTTGACCCTTAGTGAAAAGGTGACAAGTTCCGCTTGTCGGCTCGTTTTAAGGGTTTATCGATTTCGAAATGCGGGGTGGGCAGGGGAGGGGTTGTATTTCGCAGTTGTACCGCATAAATGGGTGGGAGGGCCCTTATCTATAGTTGTAAGTAACCAATTTTCCTCTCAGGTCACCTGCATGCTCTAATTCCCCTGCCACGCGAAACAACGACGATTAAATAAAAGGCACATACCACACGGCGACGTCGTTCGTCGTTGCATGCACTTGCGGAAAGAATCAGTTCCAAGTAACCCAGTTCTTTGTATTCTTCATCTTGTTTATTACCTTTTCCTTTTTTCAAACTGTGTACTTGTTTAATGCTTTAGTACATATTTGTGTTATGTATTTCTTTCAGGTGTGCGACGCCAGTATGAAGGCCCTGACCGTGACTGCCGACTACAGTGCTTTTGTGCGTCTGGCTGTTCACTGTTGCCCGTGACCTGTAAAGCTTGGCGAGTTCTGGGGTTGATGCTGGCCACCTGCTCGAGTAGTGGCTTATGACACCCCCTGCTCGTCGTCCAGGCCCCAGACACCTGAAGAAAAGTACAATGCCACACATGCTTCGATGTGGTCTGTCGTGAAGTGCAGCATTGCAGTTCTCAAGAGCTGTTTTCCTTGCCTGCAGTAGCACCAGCTTTACTTCATAGGCGTCTTCTGGCAGCCAACATTGTCAGTGTGTGTTGTGTGGCTACCTGTTCGAACGACCGACAATAGCTGCAGCAGCAGCAAGGGACGAGGGCAGTGATACAGACGACGCGGCTGAGGAGGTGCCTGCCCCCGACATGTTGATTCTTGCTCCTGAAGGACAGGCAGGTGCAGAGCAGGGCAACCAACGCATCTTCAGACAGCTTTGTGGCACTGAACATGTCATTTTCAACTTTCGTTTCTGATTGTGTGTGGTGTGCGGTGTGTGTTTTCTCGGGAGAAAATTGTTTTGTTGTTGTTTCAAGCAGCATATACTATGCCCTGACGCGACATTTTTTCCTCTAGAGAAGCTTCTTGTCGTTTTGTGCTTGACATCGTTGTGTGAGGATAACAGAGAAAGTTGCTTTGCTTTCGACCATTATATACTATGTCTTGACATGGTGTTTCTTGATCTGGGATAGCCAGTTACTACTGTTTTGATGGGTCGTGAGGCCTTGTTGTGAGTATAGAGACCGGTCAAGATTCTCTTTAAAAATTCTGTTTCTTACGCTGTAACCGTCATTCAGATGTGAAGCAAAGAATGATGATCCATGTACCACAAACAAAAAAAATAATCAGTGTACTGCGGACTCTTCTGGACACATTTAGTTCAGTCCTGTCAAGAGTTATATTATGACATAGCAAAACCATTGCACGGTGACTTTGTTTGGCAATATCTGACAGATCATTTTACTTAAGAGAAAACGATATGCCAGTATGCATCTCCACTGTTGATACAAAAAAATAAACATGCTTAAAATGTTGGAAGCTGTCTCTTAACACAGAGTTCACTGTCGTGGTTTACTCTGACATTCCCATTATAAGTGGAAAAATGGTCACAAAAGTTTCATTTACCCCCCCATTGCCTGTATTCTAGCGCTCAGTGCTTTGATGACTGCTTGCTTAGATTTGTGAAGTGATATTGTGATTTTTTCTATCATGAAGGACACCTGCTTGTAAAAAATAATTATGATATGCCAACAGCAGCATCTACAAAGGTGTATTGAATTTTTCCTCAATAAATCAGGGTGTTACAAGTTATGTTAAACTGTTTCCTTTTCCCCTGCATGCAGCAGCACCGTCCAAGAGTAACCAACACTGGGAAAAAATAATCGTGAAAAAATCAACTATAGCGTTTCTGCAGTAATGGTACACAGCCTTATTTAAAGTGCACAGAAACCAACGCAACTTCATTGCAAAAATAAAGAAGGGCACATTGATGTTTGTGATGCAATGCCAAAACTGCTTTCTCTACTCCAGCTTGTTAAAGTGCTCATAGGTGGCATCTATTCTTGTTGAGGCCCACTGTACTGGTTTTTCGTTCAGGGCCTTCCACAACCAGCAGCTCTCCAGATCCAGTGTGTCTAAAAATGTGTTCATTATTATCTTAACGGCCAAAAAACAACAAGGGGTTGAAAATTCGGTCTCTATCTTAGTTAACGAAGCGTATTGCGATATACTTTACCTATTTAACCCTCAAGGGTAGAGGCATTAAATAGGGAAATGGAATTACAAAATATGCTAACGAAAGGATACATTGCAGGTGCTCAATTACAAAAATTGCACCTCATTGCACAGTTGTACCTATGCTTGTAGAAACAAGTGATTATCGTGGATGGAAACAATACCTTCGGGAAGGCGGTTTATTTCTCGGGATGTTTTAAGAAAAAAACTGAGCAAACTACTCCAAGTTGCATGATTAAGCACCAAATTTGTGGGCGTGGTCAATGTGACGTGATACAGGCTGAGGCTGATAGAGCAGTTCGTCACGCAGAATGGCATATTAATATAGCTCATGAAACAAAGCTAGACGGGAAACGTATCCTCGGGACGCTAAAGATTGGAGGTCAGTACTCTCTTTCATTGACGTTGCACTTGCACCCCTGCTTTCATTGAAAAAAGATTAAAACGAGCTTGCCGTGATATTACCGCGAACCATGTATGGGTTTCTTTATTTATTGTTTGTTTTTACCGCCCGGCCAGGCCTGGCTTTGTTATCTGTGTCCGCGAAGCGCGTCTTCCATTCTTTATTTTTAAGCCGCACGGGCTATTTCATTCAGATAAGCAAACTGTTTCGCCCTAACGGCACTAGCCCAGAATAATCTTATCTGATCTACAATGTTCTGTATTTCAATGGACGGTTCGAGAAACACTTGCGCCGAAATATAAAAGCGTGCAGAGCACACGCCGCGGCATTCGATTCGACGACACTCGCCTGCACAAGTCACTTTGTTGACCGCTGCTTCGCCGCCTCTGTATTCTTTTGAGTTGTTAGGGGAGCACAAGTTCACTACAATAAGCATGTTTTTCCTTCAAGACGACTGCGTCATCTTTGGCTTCGTGACAATATAAGTACGCAATCTGATCGTGCGCAAAACGCGCACACATACGTTTTGAAAAACGGGTTTAATTCACTGCACAAGCGAGAGTGGCCGAACAATGACATGGATTTAGAAAATCGATCTAAATATCGTACTCACGTCATAGTCCTCTTATATATAACTGCCGGGCAACAGCGTACCGTTTACGTCGATTTTCGTCCCAAGAGAACGCCCTTGTGGGACGAAATCTTTGTGCAGCAACTGTACTGAGCGTTCAAATATGCCTCCTTTAAAAACAGCTGTGCCGCGCGCAGCGCTCCCTGGCGCCTCATAACGGAACAAAGTAAAAACATAGATGCGTGAAACTTGTTCAACTAGCATTAACAGCGACGACACTGCCCGTGAAAATCCGCAAACAGAAAAGGCTTTGTTGTATTTAAGCAATTTTATTAATTTCGCTCTAGCAGCATTTGAAAGTTATGAGATTGTCCCCGAAGGCGATGACGTACTATCCGCGCTCTGCCAAGGCGGAGCGGTGGCGATTTTTACGTCATTTTGACGTCACGACAATCCGAAGCACATCGGATAGGCGTCGGATAGCAGAATACGGCACCCGGTTCGGTGAAATCACCTAGGACTGCTCCCATTGCCGCTATCATGCGACCCTAATTAGACCATTGCAGGCCACTCTAGGTTATCTGCAACCGTTACAGGGGCACGCTTTGACAGCTGGGAAGTGTACAATGCCCCACGGCAATCAAGCATGATCGTTAACGTCCTTCCTAAAAAAAATTATAAAATTTGTGGAAAACGGAAAGTCGCAGTAAACATTCGCACGGAGACTTTGCATTAGAAAATAAAAAGGTTTCTAACAAGAACATTCTACTTTCTTATAAAGGAATAATGCATTTCTGAAACATCTTTCAAATGTTATGTTTGTTCACACATTTTAGCAGTTGTTTATGGAAAAACTTATAACTTTTTTAAATGTTTGTAATATATAATGTTGCACTTTCTTATAAAGAGATAGAAAGAATAATGTATTCTTTATAAGCAATGGTAAATACGTCGATTCGCCTGGTAATTGTGCTGATTTGTGGTTTTATAACAAAGTCTCTTCTCATTTTGCTGAATGGGTGAGGCGTAGCGCGTAACATGTACTGCTTCGCATTTTAAGAGGGAAAGGGGAACATAGGGGCATGGAAAACAAAAGAAAGCGCACATAAAGAAATCATTCAGTTAGCAAATACAAAAAATGTTTCCGTAGGAGCCCGGCCTCATTCCTCGAGCAACAGGCTAACAAGTAGCTAATAAGCACACAGCTGCAACGCGTGCCTTCAAAGGCTAAACATAAATTTGAGTTTCGCAAATCTCCATCGTGATTTTTTTGGGAGCAAATAACAGGAGGGGCACAACAGCGCAAGTGGGCTGTGGAAAAAAATGAGATTTATAAGACAGGGGTGGCAAACCTTTACCGTCTTTCGGTGACTATTGCAGCGAAACCAGCATAGTCGCTCCCAGTTATGTAATTTCTTATTTTTCCTACTCTTCATCCTCGTGTATTTCACCCAAAACAACAGCCATTGCAAGAAAACAAGCTCTTCGTTGCATGGTAAGAAATAAAAAGCTCAATTACTCAGCAACCACCGTTAAACATTAACAATTCTTAGGTTGGAACTGAAAGGTGCAGAATGAACACATCTGCATCTCAGCAGATGAATTCTGCCGAGTTTGATAAAAATTTATATTCTTAAGCAGCTTCTAAGTGTCCGATATTATACGTGCTGTTTCAATGTGTCCACAAGATGATAGTGCACGCAGCATTCTCCTCGTTTCGAAAGCGTGTTGCATCTGAGAATATTTTCGTTATTTTGTATTCGTGCCCTTTAATTTATAATGAACATCATTTTTGACCGGTGTTCGTATATTTTTCGGCAAGAAGGAGGGATGGCGGCTTTGGCTGTGTTATCAGATTCAGATCAGTTATTTAACTATGAGCATCTTATGCAGATGTGATAGACTTCAGAGACAACTCCACACGGCATTGCAAAATTTTGAAATCTGGTACCCTCCTTTCTGTAAGACCAGATATCGTCCATTCGCATTGCTCAAAGGGTTCTTTAAAGACATATTTTGCCACATTTAATTAGGACACATAAAAAAACACCAGACGCAAGGGATGTGGTTCATCACAAAGAAATTAAAAGTTTTACATGTTCGTTAGTGCGAAAAGAAACATCAATGCAAAGAACATAAAAACTTATATGGGAGTGTTAGTTGAACATATTTATAGACAACAATGCTATTTAGGACGAAGCAAGGCCCTGAATAATGTTTTAAGTTGGTGGGTTTTTACTTGGTATGGCGCATCCTCGGGACCACATACAAAAATCTTTCAAAAGCATCGGCAAGTGAACATACAATTACTCGCTCGTAATACAATATCAAGGCGAAAGGAAATTCATTTATGCCTAGAACGAAGATACATATGTATGATTCGGCAGGAGGATTTCCTTCAGAGTGAACGCTGTTGTACACTGCATTTGCCATTATCATTCTTCGCAAGGCCATCACCATCTGCCACCAGGGCGCAAGCTGTGCTTCCGCTCCTGATTGTTTGCTTCCTCAGAATTTTACCGTTGCGCTACCACTTCTCTATGCAAGGGTTAGTCCTTTTGCACCCGTTCCTGATATTCCAGTGGGGCATGAATCGTCTAAGAGTGGCGCTAGGCTCAAGCGAACCATTTGACTCTGGCGTGTGTTTTACTGTAGATGTGCCATACACTGCGCTTAGTCAATGTACAGGGACGAGGAGTATAAATGATGTCCTCACACACTTTGTGTTGTACGAAGTACAACACATCATGGGCGAACACAAAAGGCTTTGATTTCTCCTTTACCGGCACATAGTTATTCATGCTTGCCATCGATGGCCTGCCGGCTAGGATGTCCGTGCTGCTTTCGCAACCGGAAAAAAATACAAAGCTTTCGTAAGGACAGCCAAGCGATGGGGTGATAAATCTGAAGCAACGGCAAACTACAAGAAACACACATTGCATATTCCTCCTTTTCCACGGTGTAACAAGGTTTAGAAGCCTTAAACATGGGATATTTTCAACCAACACAAGGCATAAGGCCCATCCCGTGCTGCATCGTTATTGATATGTACAGAGACTCAGCCAATCGCAACGAACGCGAAGGTAGCAGATTGCTGGACTAATTGCCCAGCCCAGGCTACGCGTTGCGTTTAACAGCTGCAGTTCCCAAGAAATTACGACGCTTCCTCCTCCATCGGTGCAGAGCTTGGGTCAAAGTGGAATCCCCGGTATCAAGGCGCTTGCCCTACTGATTCCAATTATGGTCCATGAGCTCCGCCATAGCATTGATTTTCTCCTCGTACGATCCTTTCTTCTCGTGGCTAAGAAACGTTTTACACAACAGATTTTCTAAACTATCTCGCCTAGTTTCGGGGCGGACATCACTTTGACCTTAATTTCATTCATCTGCACTCTAGCGTTTGCAGCACATCTCGTGATTCGCCGCGCTGTGATCCGCCACAACCGAGTGCGCTATCTGCACCTGAGGCATTGGTTTGGTCTATGCGCCTGTATGTCTTACATTTCATGTTTCGTCCACGTCTAGTTTGCGCCACGTTTTCTTATTTCCTAAAGCTTGCCTCAGCTGCGTGGTCGTCTGAACACGTGATTCGCAGTGCCTCTCACCCAGGGGAGAGCCACCCTCTGCTATTCAGTGCGAGTTTGGTCATCAATTAGAGATATATCGGGGCTGTCTTCTCTGAACGTTGCATGTGAGCAGGAGGCTTTGAGCAATCGTCGTGAAGGGGCGTCTCACCGCCCTACGGATATCGCCCATCGAGCCGTTTCGATGGAGAATGTCTGCTCCATTCTAATCACACACCCTTTAGCCACTGGCCCCGAAACACACGCCATACCTTGCTAACGATGAGTGCCATACATAACAAAACGGATAAATAAAAGGTTAACCAAGTGAAACCAAGATTTACCCACCTTAAACAAGATTTTGTTTGCGGATCCAGTGTTAGCTTAGCGAAGACACCGCCATTTTTTGGTGAAAGCGCGATTGTGCACACTGGTTAAAAAAGAAATATAACCAAGAGTCGGCGACATCACAGCGTGGAAGGGCTAAACGGAGGTTATCAAAATGCAGCATAACTGCCTGCAAGCTTCTTTGGAAACATCGTAACGCAACAAGCTTTTACAAATGATTTGTAAACTTGCTGAGGAGTGCCCAAACATGACGATAACGAGACGGACAATAGCTGTTTCGAAAGTAGCAGTACGTTGCATTCAAGGTTTTCATATTGGACAAAAACGTAGAGGACGGAATATTTCCCTAACAATCACCGCGTTCAGCAGTAGCCCCATCTGTTTCCAAAATGGTGAGTTTCGAAACTATGCTGCGAATGTTGCCTGCCTAAATTGAATTGCACAACACGTGTTTTCGATTGTCTTCTAACAGTTTCCCATTGGCTAGTGCGAGAAAGAGTACCTTTATGCTTTAAATATATCATTTAATTTGGACCTCCCAAATAGTTGGTGCATGAACAAAATATCTCTAAAAAGACCATTTAAATGCTTTCTCTTGAGAAAACTGACGTTCTATACAAAACATTTGAAGACATTAAAATACAAACACGTGCGAAGAATAGTTTCCTAATTTCACTCAGAAGTACAATTAACAAAGCCTAGTTTTACAAAAGCCGCCATCTAACGAAGAAAATATGATCCCACCTGGACGCCCAGATAGTCCAGTGCTCTCATTAACTCTAAATACCAAAAATGGGATGACGACCTTTGCTCAAGAACGGTACATAAAAGTTGGAATTTTGTGTCTGTTTCGCAATGAACACTTCAAAATTGATTTATTTAACGCCCAAGATAACATCCCAGAGGACGTTTGCTCCCATTTTACAAAACGGCACGGCCCAAAGTGGGAGTGGTCATTCCGAGTTTAATTCACTGAGAGGTGCCAGTAATTAAAACAAAAGTTTCATTCTCACATTATCGATGGCGCTGGCGCTGTTGCGATTCGCGCATTGGCCCTGGTATTTTTCAGTGCCTTCCGTTCGTTCTTTATTGCACATGGTTCTGCGGTAGTTGCTGTGCTTTCGCCCACCGTTTACATCGTTCTCTATTAGAGCTCCTGTTGGTATTGTGAAGCTCAATTCGTTAAGACTACAGTCCATTTAGCAGTGCTTCTCGTGTGCGAGCAAGTCATGTGCGCAATCACGCGCACCGCTAAAATTTGGAAGTGTGCGTCGGGTATAGAGTCTTCCAAAGAAAGAAACTAACTTACTTTGGACGCGAAAGCTGACATGCTTCGTGCAGTAACAAACGAACAAAACTTTTAACATGGCGGTAGCAGATGGAATTCCACGCGGCACTCTTTCTACAATATTTAAAGAGAAAGATGACATTCTTCACGCCCTTCATTGGAGGAGCCGTCACGAACAAAAGCGGTGAACACTAAACAGTGTCTACCCGCACGGTGCACCTTGTGCAATCTTTGTGACGGTATAAGCTGGAACCAACCGTGGCGATGTGTTGTATGGTGAAAGGTAGAAACCACAAACGGTTGCCGTCGGAGCCCAGGTCAAGCACCGGCAGTTGGGCTGCTTGTCTGTTTACCAGGCAGGGAACTCGGGGACCTCTTCAGCTATCACGGTAAGGGTGACGAAGAAAGTACCTCGTCTCCTTGCTTTTATACTATGCTGTATGGTATTATCTAAATCACCCCCCCCCCAAACGTCACCGCCCCCCAAAAAGAGGCCACACCGAAGTTCCATTCCCACCTCTTTCAACAACTGTCTTCTCAACAACGGTGAATAACTATGCTCGTTTTCTTGTTTTCGAGTCAGCTGACTCACCAAGACCTGTCGCTTCCCTGTCGGTATCCTGGGTTTCTAAATTTCTGCAAAGCACAATAGGCGGAAAATATCAAGCTAAAAAGCTCCGGACCGGATAAATCCTTATAGAACTCAATGCCCAACAACGAGCGCACACTCTTCTTGCAGAAACCCGCATCCATGATCTGGACATCATTGTCACACCCCACCAGAGCACCAACAGCATAGGTCAGAAAAGTCACTCATTAGTGCACTCATACCCTCCCCCTCACTACTCACGAGTGAGTGGTGAGTAAGCCTCACCGTCGTTTTGGCCTGGTGAGTGCGAGTGCTACTCAGTGCGAGCGCCAATCACGGTGGGCCCCGTTCACCACTCCAGAGTACGAGTTCCACTCGCGGCGAACCACGCTCAGCACTAGCGAATGCGACCGCCACTAGCGCGAGCCGCACTCAGCACTCGCGAGTGCGAAAGCCACTCACGGTGAACCCCACTCACCACTCGCGAGAGCGAGTTCCAGTCGCGGTGAGCCCCACTCACCACTCGGGAGTGCGAATTCCACTCACGGCCAGCCCCGCTCAGCACTCGCGAGAGCGAAAGCCTCTCGCGGTGAACCGCATTAACCACTCGCGAGTGCGAGTTCCACTCGCAGCGAGCCCGGCTCACCGCTTGTGAGTGGCGAGTGAACGCGCGCTTCTTGCGCGATGTGCGGGGCTTACTCCGGTGAGCATCACTCGCTGTTGGCATTCGTCGAAGGAGCCGCTTGCTGTGGTAATTGCTGCTGGAGATATCCACTCGTACACACCGCCACTAGTTAATGGAACGACTGCCTTTAGCTTCGGGAGTATGTGGCTACTCCCCTTTATAATTAGGGCACCGTGGAATCAACTCTCCAGTGACCTGTTGGTTTAGGAATACGATTTCGATGAACGTCTGACGCCATAATGCACTGATACTCTCACTCATGACTCATTGAGAGGCTGTTGCGCGCAATCGGCGAATGATGTTTCTGGCTCGAAGTGTTTTGTGTTAGAATTAGTGTCGGTAACGTCGACGCAACAAAGCGAATGCACTTCACTAGCGCTGAGCGCTGCGATGGAGGCATTAGGAAGCACCGTGGTCTAGTGCCGTAGTACTTGGTGAACATAATTGGCCAGCTTGCTGCAGCTGTCAATAGGCCGGCTGTTCTGAAGCGCAAATAGTGGGAGTCCGTAATTGTTTGAAAAGGTATCGCAGATTTTCACGGATTCGCGTATCATAATGGCGAAAAGGTTCGGATGGGCGAGTTGCGTGTTGTGGAAGCAGTAGCTCATTTTCGAGGCCTTGGCGTAATAAACGTATTAGTGTTTGCCATTACGTGTTACGGTGGTGCTCTGTTATGATGCTGGCTTGCGGGCTGACTTGGCGTCACACATCTTTCTACGGCAGTTACGGTGCGTCCTTGTGGCATGTGATTTGCTGCTCTCCCGGTGGTTGAAACACCTGAAAACTTCACCGCTGCTTTTTTTGCAAACTTCACCAAAACGTTTACGTTTCGTTATGTTGCGTGAAGGTTGCATTGACTCATATACACCGATGTGCGTACCTTTTGCAAGGAAACGAAGTAAGCTCGCCCTTAGCATCACCTAACATAGTGTTTGTCAAGATGACTCGCCGACTGCACCCCTTCGTTTAGTTCCCTGTCTCCTTGTGAACTTGTATCCGTTCTTGCAGATTCATAAGAATTGTATGTTTTGTCTGACTCCTCCAACGCCTTACCGTATCGCGGAGTTCGAGTCGTTACTGTTGCGTGCATTTTGTGAAATATATATTTTCATATCTTCAGATCGCGAAAGGTAACATACTCGCTGTGCGCGCTGCTCTGTTGTCATCGACCGACATTTACCATTAAGCTTGTGAATTTGTCTGCCCAAGTTGAAATTGGGACCTGGGCTCCCGCGTTTTGCTTTTTTTAACCTGTCCGCTCACGCGACGCAAACCAGCTAGTTATGAATTTGAAATTCCTTCTGCTGCTTTATTTTCGTATTTAGCGTTGTGGTCAGCCCAAACACTGTAGTCCCCGTCATGCTTGCTGCGCCGATACGTTAAAAGGGGCTTTGTAGTCTAGTGTTCCTCATATTTTGTGCCCGTATGTAGATTATCGTCCGCGTGCTGATGGCGTGAAGACTAGCGGAGGGGTACTGTGACCCCTGTGGGGTGTGACGAATAGTACGCATTCTCGGCAGTCGGATAGCGTAATCTGTGAGTGGGTGAGTGATTGAATGAGTGCGTGCGTGCGTGCGTGCGTGTGCATGTTCACGTGAGTGCGTCTGCGTGAGTGCGAGTTCTTATGTGTGTGCATGCGTGCGCATGTTCACGTGCGTCGGTGTGTATGTGCATGTGCGTTTGTGTGCGTGCGCGCGTGTATGTGTTTGTGTGTGTTCCGTGCGGGCTTGGGCTTGTGTACGTGCGTTTGTGTGCGTAGGCGTGCGTGTGTGTTTCCGATGACTTATTCTCCCCGTTATTTCGTATAAACTTTCGACTTGAACTTGTCTCGGTGCCCGGTGCGGGCGTATGACGGTGTAGTTTAGAATCACGCAGCGGTTTTGCTCTGTGGCAGGTTGGCGCGTTTAGAAACAGGGACGGAGAGGGAGGCGGGCGCCAGACAACTCGTCTCCATGCGGACGCCCGCGCTAAAGTCAGGCGGCCCCTATTTGACGCGACCACGCGGCGCCGCCTCTCTCCCTTGCCTTGTCTCTGCCAAGCGCACAAGGCCAAGTGCTCTAGTAGCCTTTCTCCACCTTGGTTGCCGTTTTTAATCTTTTCGTGGCGGTGTTTTGCTGGACACTCTCGCTCTGCGCCCTTTTCACCTTGGGTTGCTCTTGAAATAAAGCGCTTGGAGGGTTGTTCAGAGCGAATTGACTGCGCAATTTCAGTGGCTCAGGATTGCGCGCTTCGAGATAGGAATATTTGCGGGCGCTAGCCAGTATTTTGACAGATGGAAACAGCTTTTCTAAGCTTTTCTTCCGAAGTGGCCTATTTCTTTAATGTGTGCCACCGCTGTCTAAATTTTCAGTGTTTCTTTTCCTGTGTAGAATCTGAGCGCAATAGCATAGAGAATAATAAAAAGATATGATGAATGGCTTTACTCAAATTTGCGAGAATTTGTTCATTTCGTAAAAGAGTCCAGCGACGATTACCGCTTTGAAAGTGACATATCAAGACATGTGCTTATAATAACCGAATATATACTTAGGAAAAAGTGAGACCCCATTCTTGAGAAAGGTAAATTTTAGCTCTAGTCAGTAAGTATTTCATGCCCGAAAATATTTGTACTGCCGAGAGCCAAAATGACGAATGCCGTTCATAACAAAATCGACGCATTAGTACTTGCACAAATCACAGCCTACTTTAACTTCGACACAATCAAAGTACAGAAAAACAAAATCACGGCCTATTGACGACCACGCCAGATAGGACGTAACAGTAAGGCCGTGACGCATCTTTTGTTGGACCAAATGTGTACAACAGTTGTATTGGCTGCTTAACAGGCTAGATAAATTAAGGCTGTCTTACCCTCTTTGAATGTATTGAATATCTTTATTTCTGACGGCTACACAGTTTTATTGAACGGAAGGCATTTCAGAGTAAAGAGAAAAAAATGTATGCAAAACATGAGCACACACACATAGATATACACACGAAAAGTAATCCAGAACGCAAAGCTATTGCCCTCAAAACTCACCACGTTCATTGACTTATTATTTACAGTGTCCCTAAACGCCCTCGTGAAAGCGTGTTTTACACATGCGTTCACACGCGAAACAACACTAAATTTACGCTTACAGCCGAATGCAGGATGATAACAAAAAAATGGGACAGCTCCGCAATAGTGGCGCGAAGGCTGGGAAAACAGCGAAGCTTGCGACCCCATC
Source organism: Haemaphysalis longicornis (assembly GCA_013339765.2). Lineage (NCBI taxonomy): Eukaryota > Metazoa > Arthropoda > Arachnida > Ixodida > Ixodidae > Haemaphysalis > Haemaphysalis longicornis. The sequence continues at coordinate 30,613,411 of CM023448.1, read as the reverse complement.
TAGCTTATTCTTGCTTCGGCTGAGTGTATGTCTGGTTATGAAGACTCGGCCAAGTTTTTTGCCTGGTTATGCTTCGAGATAAGGTCCAGAGCAATCAACCCTCGGTAATTAATGTACCTACAATGCACGTGAGCTCGTAACTCTGGATCTTCTGCAACTCGCTGACGCTTCGCCGCCCCTTCACCGGCGCGATATTCGGGATTCGACAAAGTCGTCGCCTCCGTTTTCAAGTAGCGACGCAAGCGGCTTTCGGGCCGGCGCTTTCTCTCCTACGGGAATGACACTCTTATTCTGTCGCCCCATGTCTCCCTTCGTTGGAGACCAGTCTTTTTGCACCTCACATGGATTTCCGAATTTACCGCTGAAAGTTCTCCATGACTGGCACGCGCGGACAGAGTGTTCTCCAAGGTCGAGTGGTGTCGGCGGGAACGATAACGTTATTTTTGGCGGTGTTTTTCTGCGCACGTTCGCCGGCTCAACCGCCAGCCCAAACAGGGTTCGGTATTGAAAAATTCAAGTGCCCATTCGTATAACGACAAAAATGGTTGAAACGCGAACAATTTGAGGCGTAGACTTTGATTAGTTGCGGTTCAGCCCATTTTCACTTCATTCACGATTATCATCATCATAGTCAAATAAAGTTCACTTTCCTGCAGTGCGTTTCGCGTACGGTGGGCATCACTGAGGCCTGGAAAACTTCGTTTATTACAAAAGGGTTTGATTTTTAAAACTGCAAATAAATGTACAACCGAACTTGGGAAATTATATTAATAATGTAATATTAGTTCGTAAAAAAATCGCAGTATAGAGCAAAATATGAAATAAACCGTTCATAAATTCATACACTCTTAGTATGCTCGAAAAGGAAAAAAATACTGCACAAGCAAGTTTAATCGTGGTACCGATGAAACTACAGCTGTTCACCCCACGTTTTCGAAAAAAACAGCAGAGGGAAAAATAAATCGTTACTGAAGAGGTGAAAACTAAGTAGTTGTTGAAATCCGTAAGCAAAACGCGTCACAAAAAAGAAACATTGAGAAAGTAAAATAGCTTGTGTGCCGCAGGGTTGTAAGTTATTTTTTTTCGTCATTCCACAGTACAAATAGTGGAAGTTTATAGGTTTAATACATCGCAAGCACGGCCAAAATTCCACTAACATTTTCTTGTTCTGTAGTTATGGCACATTTGCAGGCTTAAAAATATCGGCCACTTTCCTACACAATTTGTTAGAACGACGTTACACTACAATATTTTTTTAAACGGCATACATGCACCGAAAGCTTCCAACTAAACTGGTCCGTAAACATTAGGGACAGCGACACTTTGTGTTCATTGAGGAATATTTCAGCTTGACTTTTCAGGTACAGAGAGTGGTCTTGAACAAGTCGTAAGGGCGCCACCCAGTTCTTCTGGAAGCCGTCGCTGCATGAATGAGCAACATCCGTACTTCCAGTATAAAAACAAGGAAATGAAATTATTTCTTGGTGATACAACTTTACCCTTTTTTACATTCAGAGATGCATATTATCTGAATTACAATCAACACGACGCGCTTAATTTTTCTAACCCACCATGCCACCGTTTTACGCAAATAAAACGGCTCTATTGTATTTATGCAGGTTTGGCAACTAGAACAGCTGTTCGGAATTGCGCTTAAGATACCTTAACTTCTCGTGTATAGTGGTAGCGGTGGCTGTTCAAACTCGCAGTTTCATTGTGTTTGAGAACAGTACACCAAGTAAAAGTGTGACCACACAATAAACCTTTAGTATACAAATCTGCCCATAATGTAGACATCTTTCGTTTGTAGAGGGTATGATAGAAATTCTGCCGACTGAGAACACTTTGCTTTCAATCGTGCAATGCATGTCAATATGGCTGTGGCTGAGGCGTTGTGACTGCGGAGCATGAGATCGCGGATTTGATTCCCGGCCGTGGCGGCCGCTTCTCTGATGGAGGCGAAAAGCAAAAACGCCCATGTGTACGAGATTTAGGCGCACGTTAAATACCGCCAGGTTTTCAAAATTAATCCGGAGCCCTCCACTACGGCGCGCATCATCGCCTGGGTTGCGTCGGTGCGTTAAACCCTACAATCAATCAATCAAATCAACATGGCTGAAAGAATAATACCTAGCCACCGTACGCATGCGCAAAAAAAAAAAAACACACGGGGCGACGTAAGAAATATCAGTGCCATTTCCCTGTGAGAAAGTGGATGGCCAGTGACGCTGTATGCAGCTCCGTTGAGCGGGACGCAGTCCAAGAAGATACACACATGCACACACACGCAGCTCACGCCCCCCCCCCCCCCCACACACACCCACACACATGCTCACGCGCACAAGTGCATGCACGCACACGCACACGCACACGCACGAACGCACAGGCATGTTTGATTGTAATTTGCGATAGAGCATCTTCCTAGTTAATTAAGGGCTACATATCAACTTTACTAGTCGCAGGATGGTAAGGATAATAGTGGTATTCAAGCCGGCAGACATGGGGACTGTCCTTTTTCTTTCCGTAGAACCGTAGAATACCGTATATTGACAAGAGACGAGAATTCCACTATACTTAAAACATAGTATGAATTCCTTAAATATCAAATGCGAAGCAAACTTGGAGTAGTGTTAAATTCGTCCTAGCAGCCAATTTCAGCACGTTTTGTTTTCACGAAGCGCACACTGGATTGAGAACTACATACAGCGCATTTAAAAGAAAGTTGGCGTTGCCGTCAAATTGTATGCGTGTTTTTCATTGATGAACGCACGTATGGTCAGAAGCCAGCCTGTAAAAGCTCCACGGTGAAGACCTGTTTCCCGAGCGGCCACGCTGGCAGGTGCGAGTGTGGCATCTCGTCCTCTCTGCAGTGTGCACCTGTTATTCGACCCACAATGCGCCGTGATATTATCAGTATTATTGGTTGCCGTCTGCTTGGCTATTGAAGTCGCATGAGAAATTGCGTTACATATGGCATCAATTTCAGATATCGGTTATTCTCGGAAAGGCGTCACTGGTTCAATTGATGTGAAAGAAACAATTTTTTCCACAGTTCTACTATTATGACGAAAGTGGCAGCATAAACGCTACGTTAGAGAGCCTGTGCCGTCGTTGTGATGCTGGTTAAAGGAATAGGCGCGTTAACACGAAGATGCCCCGATATAGGGCATTCGCCTTACAGCCAGGCCTGCGTGCATAGGCTTGTGAATAGCTGTTCCTTGCGAGCCTGCGTGCTTTTATCTCTTACCGTTTCCGTACAGCCAAAATCTAACCAGCCTCCAGTGCGCACAAAAATATGGATCTTAGTGCCTCCTTTTGTTTTCCATAAAAGACAGTTTCTTGTATCTTCGAGCCGTAGTGTTCTTACCAAGGAATATAGTCTTCGTCTGGTTTTTATAAAAAAAGAAACGGTGACAGCGCGCCAGTGAACATACTGCGGACTGATTTCTACAGACAAGCGCACCGAGCTGATGAGGGTATACACGTGAAGGCGTGCACAGCAACACTGAAAAAAAAAGTATTGTGTTTTGGTAATTTTCTCAAGAAGTCTTTACTTAGTATTGCTGGTAGGTATTACGTAATGTTAGTCAAATACTAGCAGAATCCGCCGGTGTGTCTCAGTGCCTAGGCGGCCGAGATAAAGCAGTCGCGATCGATTCGCGGCCGCGGGGGCCGCTCTACAGATGCAGGCGCAAAGGCGATATTTTGGTGCACGCTAGGGATGCCCGAGAGCGAAAACTAAAATCATACAACCCTCCGCCTAGCGACGACGATAGTTGAACGCGAAGCTATATCACGACGGTTTCTTTGGTTGTCGTCCGAATTTTCCAAACTGCTTCGACCACGTAAAATTCGAGCAATCGGATAGACGCCGGCTTCATAACGCGAGGGACTCAGGTTCAATTCCGACTACGGGAAGCGTTTTTTTCTTTCCCTTCACCTACGATCATTCATCATCGTCATCATCATCATCAGAGAAAGTTGGCTTTCCTGCAGGACGTTTTTGAGCTACACAAAATTATTCAGGAGGCTCTAATACGGTGCTCCCCAAATGTAGATTCGGCGCAAAAAACCCAAGTACGCAATCATTTGTACGCTTGAGAAAATTGCATTATAACATTGCAATTATAAACTTGTGGTTAGTTAACCGCCTTTATGCATAGGATTTGCCCTTAAATATGTTTCATTCAGGGTATGGCCCATTGGATACAGGCATTTTCGCAGGCTGGGCTAATAACTCACTGCCACGCGGGCAGTAGGTTTCTAGTGTTCCTAGCCACTGATTAACAAAATATAGACTGACAAAATATGCAAAAATATGCAATAGTACAAACAAGCACAAGTTCAAACATTGGTAAATCACAGCCTCGAATTTAACAGTAAAGCATTATTTGTAACATGGCTGAACTGATTACAAGGACGGTATATTTATGAGCGACTGCAATTATGCCCGAAGTTTCGCTCCATTCTTCGCGTAACTGCGGTTCTATACCATTGGTGTCCGTCGTGCTGGATCCCAACTTCTCTCACACGGATTTTTTTTGTACCTCGGCGGCGCCAACACGCCAGCGCCTGTTTTCTTTTTACCCTTTACATTTTTGTGTGTGTTTTCGTTTTTGAATTTTTTTGTACCTCGGTGCGCCAACACGCCAGCGCCTGCTTTCCTCCACTCTTTACGTTTTTGTATGAGTTCTCCTTTTCTCGCCGGCTGCGACACGGGCGCACATTCGAAACAGTGCTGGTGCGCCGTATGTCCCCGCCCTCTCCTCCCCTTCCCAGCCCCCCCCCCCCCTCAAACACACATACTCCTTTGCAATACTGTACCTCTGTTTAGACACACGGAGGCCTTTGCCCGGGACTCCGTCGACGGTCGACAGGTCTGCAGGTCACTGCAGCACGCAGTCGTATACGATAAACTGTGCGCCGCCACACACACACACACAGAGCGAGAGAGAGAGAGAGAGAGAGTAAACGTAAAGCTTTGGCGGCTTTCGAGAAGCCAGCCGAACCAGGAGAGCCCCCCCGTAAACGTGTTTGTCACCGCCGCGGCTGCATCGCCGCCTCTCCGAGCTCCAAGCGAGACGCCTGGCGCCAGTGGGGATGGAAAGGTCGGGATGGTTACGCCGCCCCGCTGGCGCATGCAGGCGGCTGTAGGCAGCACAATGGTTCATGCAGGAGCTGGCTCCTACAACATCACTCCCTGTTCTGTGCTCATACTGTAAATGCTAGATCAAGCTTCCCCCTCAGCTTTCTCTGCGAGCGCCTCCTCCTTCTTTTCTAGTCGTCTATCGCAAATAAAAAGCGCTTTCATGGCTCAATGCCACACGCTCGCTCGCGCGCCCAGCGGCTCGTGTGCGCAGTAAGTCGGCCTACATGGCACACTGGAAACATTTATTTGAAATTACTTGGGAAGAAAGCGAACAAGCTGCACACTAATGATGGACAGCGTAAAGGGTAACAGGACATGAAGAGTAGGAAAGACTGAAGCGCTGTCTATAGTTGAAGGTTTATTATTAAAACAAGTAAGTTAAGCAAAAAATAGGAATCAAAAACAAAACAAAAAAACAGACGGTGCCTAAACGTAATCTCACACATACACTCACATGAATTGTCTAGAAAGGGAACCTCATGTTGTGTCGGCGCATTCTGTGTTGTTCTTGCTTAGGGCGAAATTTCCGTGTAAAGGCTTCACCGGCCCTGAGCTCGGATGTTTTTGAGAGCTTGAAGACTTACAGGTAGAATTCATAAATTAGCAACAAATGAACAACGGCCCGTCACGTCTGAGATTAGGGCCAAGGCACTTGAAATTGAAAGTTCTGTGAATGTTAACGGCTCCAGGTTTGATGCCAGCAGGCACTGGATAAGCAAGGTTATGAAATTGAATGTGCAATGAATACTCACGGCTCCAGTTTTATTTGCAGCAGGAGCTCGATAAGCAAGGTTACGAAGCACGAGGAATATTCATGGTACAGCTGCGTAAGTCAAATAAAGTGTCTTCTACCAGGTACGTGGTGTCATCTCTTTTACATCTGTGTGACAGAATCCACGTTATCTTTCTTTTACGTGTATTCTTACATAAATGTACCTGCGCGTTACAATCGGGGGTGTGTTAGAATCGTGAAATTACGGTAGTAAAAAAATGCGGCCCCATATTTGCATCCGTCCGCAAGAGACCCGCCGACCGCCGACAAAGATGTAATGTTGGATGGCCGGTCGCCGTTCGGGAGCTCAAACCTCGACGAGGTGCAACTCGCAGCAATGAGGAAGCCTCTTGTTGCAACTTGTTCTAGTAATCCAGGCCTGACGGAAACTCCGCGGGCGTGCAAAAATGCTGATATTCACATAACATAAAATAGCAGCATACCACGTGCGGGGCCCAAACATTTGCATACAATCGTCACTGACTCTGTGCGTTATCTTCTCGGCAACCTGCTCGTCGGCAATCTGCCGCCGATGGGGAAGTATTACGCGGTCCCCAGCACTACTACTACTGAGGATACTAAATTTCACGACTACTGCTAACTGTAACTAGTAGGGGAAGAGGGTAGTTATAAGTATACCAATTCTGTCGCCTTGGCGATTGAGATGGAAAGACTGAGGAAAACGGGGACCTATGGTACTCACTGGCTTTGTGCTCATCTTATCCGTCGGATCGGTACATCCTACACTGATATCGGCCAGCACATCCCAACTCTCACGAATAGGAGAATCGCTGCATGACAGATATTAGGCACTCACTTGGCGCAGCCAATGCCCTACACAATATTTTCTCCGTGACGCGAACTCATTACACCAGCTCGTCTGCTCCTTGCCCTTTCTCATCATACTACTACTGGGCTTAGTATTTCCAGCCTGTCCACTTTCTGAGCTTAGATTTGAGCGATGTCCAGCTCGGTTCCCAACCCGAACATCTGGGTAACCGGGAGCGCTCCCTAGCTTTTTATTTGGCTCTTTGCTTCCGCGACACATAAACTCACATTTCTAAGCACACCATTTTCCTCCTCCCTATTCTGCTCCGCCGATTTTCGGATAACAACCGCCGCCGCTTGAACTAAAGCCTGAAGTGCTCTGCAGATTTTAAGTGATCCGGCGTGAAAAATGTCATTGAAACACTGCAGAATACAACAGTCCGGAAAGTCATAAGAGCAATCGCTTTGCGAAAGCAATGATCACCCCAAGACCCGAGAATATGTTGTTGGTGGGACTCACCAATACTTCCAGAAAGGGCGGACAGAACGCAGAGAATAAAAAAAGAGAATACAGAAAGAAAGAGAGGCGAAGAAAGGCCGGTGAGTCAACACGTGTGCCCACGGAATCCGTGTGTAGCATGGAAGCTCTTGAAATTTGACCAATCCTTAGCTTCAGGCACCTCGTTGTGGAAATGGTTATAGCATGTGTACCCTGTGCTTAGAAACGTGTGTTCAAGATATGTAGAGACACCTACAGGAGTATATCAGCGTTGTTGCTACACAACAAGTAAAACGAATTTAGACTATTAGCTCATCGAAACTGCTATAAACAGTGAGGACGAGTACAAAAAAATTCACAGCATATCCACGGGGTGAATCATGATGAGTGGGTGAAGCTCCTGAGGGGAAATCATCGGTAAAACCGTGACTCTTCAGTGAAAGTTCGCCCACTACATCTGTGTCCGAACGTAACGTCTAGAAAGTCTCGCTTAAACCGCGCGTCGGCACCTTGGGGCTGAGCTCACCTGATGCGTTTTGCAGACGCCTCACGAGCTCTCACTGCATCGGGTTCTGCCTGCCGATACGCGCACTTTCTCGCCGCTTCCCGTTCTCTGACGTTTTGGAGATCCTCTTCGCGCCGCAGCCGTGCCGCTTCGCGTACGGCAGGGTCCTCGCGCCGTTGCCGTGACGCTTGGGCCTCTCGTTCTCGAACGCTGGGATCTTGGCGGCGTCGTCGCGCAGCCAGACGACACGCTTCGGCCTCCCGCTCTCGTACGGCAGGATCTTGGCGGCGGCGTCGCGCAGCTTCACGGAGCGCTTCTGCCTCGCGGGCTCGCACATCTGCAGCCTTATCCATCGGGCGACTCCGAGCGCGCGCCAACAGCGAACGGAGTTTATTACAACGCTCCCCGCCATCTAGTAAACAATCCAAGAACTAAACTAGAGGTAGCCACGCCATCTAGTAAACAATCCAAGCGCATCTTTTCATCATATACAAGTACCGCCATCTAGTAAACAATCCAAGAACTAAACTAGAGGGAGCCACGCCATCTAGTAAACAATCCAAGAACTAAACTAGAGGTGGCTACATACATACGTCGAGGATGGACAGACCCACGCCCTAAGGAGCTTCGCCCCTAAAAGAAAAGAAACGATGCGTTGTGTAAGCATCAAGAAGCGGACAATTAAAAGATAGCTTGTAACATCTCACGCCTACCGAATGATTTTCAGCATAAACATTAACATAATACGATGGCACATTTACCCTGATAGCATATACGTAATATTTAAAATTTTGGTCGGCCAAATGTCGCAGTAATAGTAACAAAAAGAGCAGCACAGAGACACTATTGTAAAATCACCCCGACGATAACGGGGACACGGGAGTATCGCAAAAATGTGTTTCTGTTTGAGCTGCTGTCTCAATTACGATGGACTCTCAGCGTTTACCTGTCAGATTTGAAACATGCTCGCCGAGACGGCCACGGAGCTGAAAATGCCACGCAGCTGGGAAAAAGCACGCGTTTATTTATTTTGTATAACCACCAGCCCAGAATATCGCATGCATTAAGAAGGAAAGATTACACGCCAAACCGAAGGCATTGATACCATAGGCATTGATACCGAAGGCATTGATACCGAAGTCATTGATGTGAAGATATTTACTACAAACCTACCACAACGGTTAGTGTTCGCATAGCATAATACAAGTGGTATAGATTTTGCAGCACCATATTTAAGCAATCTTAAAAGGTTGTAAAATGATTTCGGTTTATTTTTAAAAACGATAGCTTTTCTGGGGTTACTTAAACACAGACATTTTAGTCTATTTTTTGGCATGTCTGTCTGTCTGTGACTCGATTCACCCACGCGGTCAAACTGCAATAAAAACTGCGCAATAGTCTCATATACCCGCACCCACATCCAAACGTTTAATTTCGCTTTTAATGCTCTACTTCTCAATATTGCTGAACAAAAACAATACATTACGAAAGTATAGGACAGTAACTCAATACATGAGTGATATTTGCAGTTTTTCTTTAATAAAAAATTGAAGGGCGCTTGATATTTGCTATAAAAAATAAAATATTACATCAATTCCTTAAAATTGTAGCCTTCTGTTTCCCGCATTGCCTGGCGGAATTTAAAAAATTACACCATCTCCCCGACGGGAACTATGTGTTGATGCAAAGCATGGGGGTTCGGTGTAGGTTCCACACCAGAGCAGAACCGGCGCAGGCGGTGTCTAGGAGCAGACTGAACGCCGCGAAGAGCGCACCTGATTTTATACAGCTGGAGGAGAGGAGAATGGAGGAGAGACGCGCATGCGCAGTGGGGGTGTGGATGGCGCAACAACAAGGGAGGGACATACCCCGGACCATGAGATGGTTCCTGGAGCGACAGTGTTGCCGGTGGCTTCCTGAGCCGGCATGAGACGAGCCGAGTGGCGAGGAGGAGAGCGGCGTTATCACAGCTGATTAGAGCTCCTGGAGTGACAGTGTTGCCGGTGTCTTCCTGAGCCGGCCCGAGACGAGCCGAGCGGTGAGGAGGAGCGGCGAGGAGGAGAGCGGAGTTATCACAGCTGGTTAGGGCTCCTGGAGCACAGCGTTGCCGTCGTCTTCCTGAGCCGGCACGAGACGAGCCGAGTGGCGAGGAGAAGAGCGGCGTTATCACAGCTGGCGTGGAGAGGGGGACAAGCAGGAGAGGTGCGGACGTCGGACGCCGATGGACGGACGGAGGGTTGACTAAGAGATGCTCTGCATCTAAAATAAAACTCCCACCTCCCCTCGCGGGAACCCCTGTGAATATGCGACGCATAGGCGGAGCGGCGAAAGGACCGCGTTTTATAGCGCGCATAACATTGAGGGGACTGCGTAAGCCGGTCTCAGTCGATGACGACGTTGGCGTACATGTAAAGCGGCGTGGACTCTAGGTGTTTGAGCCAAGCGTGGATGTTGCTTCGCCGGAGAATGGCATACCGGTTATATGCGCAGCGCGCCCGAAGGAGAGGAAACCGCGGAAGAGAGAGTACTGCACATGCGCCGGCCCCAGCGCGTCTGCCGTGGCTATGACGCAACACAATCCAATACAATCCACTTTATTCCAATCCAAATCCAATCCAATCGAAGCCAAGCCAAGCCAAGCCAAGCCAAGCCAATCCAATCCAATCCAAGCCAATCCAATCGAATCCAACCCAATGCCCCTTGCCAGAGAGTGTTCGCTATCGGAGAGGAGAGGGGGTGAGCGGCGGAGAGCGCAGCTGGCGCGGCGAGGAGAATGGGGGAGGGGTGGACAACGCCGACGACGACGACGATGACGACGACGACGCCGGAGTACAAGGCGAGTGAATCAGATGCTCTGCACCTAAAAACCAAACGATAACACCTGCGAAAAGGTCCACCAGATAGGTTTCAAGCTCCGCTTGGAATGCTCGTGGAGTATGGCAACATGGTCCTATAAACGTTGTAGTAGGGTGCCTCGACTCACGCGTGTCTCCGCTGTAAGGCACAGCTGGCATCGAGGCACCCGACTTGGAGTAGTGGAACGCGGTAAATTTGTATTGACTTAAGCAAACCTCTAGCGTGTTATTTTTGGAGCAAGGAGACGGGAGGAACAGCATGTGCGGTGAAGAAAAAAGAAATGGCAGTCATTTATTTGCCAACATCGCCAGTCGACTATCGTTTTTCGTCAACATTTGCAGCAAAAGGACCAGATTCGGGCCATTTTTTTATTTATTCCACCAGCATGGACGGCGTATTGTGAGAAGTGCGTTCAGTAGCTGTGCCAGTAATTGGCGCAGTCTATTTGTAATAATACAGAAATACTGAGTGCAACGTTGCTGCGACGGTTTGAATATTTGAAAGCGGCAGATTTTACCCTTTTTAGTCTGTATTCCTGATTTTCATTACAAGGCATAGAATCACCGCTTTATTAATAATATTGCAAGAAGAGTGCTCTGTACGTATGCCATTCTAAATTCTTTGTAATCGTTAGAGGGGAACATATTGACAAATGGAGGCTTGAAAGACCCACGGCAATAAGACGTGCGTTGGCATCCTGCCTACAGGGTAATATTGGTATTAAGGAAAAAACAACGACAAATAAACGGATTTATAATTGCCAGAAGGCTTGGCAGAATAGAATAAAATTTCAGTAAAAACAATTTTATAGTCGCATAAAAAGATAGTTTTCATTTTGAATTTGTATTGCAAACTCCAACAAAAAAAATTGTATTTTGTAGAACGATTGTAATGTAATCTTCACCTTCTCTTTGTACAGAGGTAACAAGTAACGACTCTTCACTAAGCAATGCTGCCCTGAGAGGCAAATCGTGTTATCCTCAAACAGTTTTGTCAAGTGAAAAGCTGAGCTGGTTATGCGCGATGCACGCAGAATAGAAAAGAAACAGGGAAGTTTAGTTTTAAAACGGTACAAAACAAATGAAGGAGTACTTAAGCCCGCACATACAAACAAAAGGCTTCCGCACGTGCCTGGGATCACGCCATGAGTAACAGGAGCACAATTACCTTATGGTCACGCTGCTGGAACTCCAGCCCGTAACGGCAAAAAATTATTATACTTAAGCAAAACTCCATGGTGTGGACCATTAAAAGAAATGCACAGGAGGGATACAGCGTGGCAGACGGGCGGTGTAGAGAACAGAGAGGTTTATGTGACAGGGGCGGCGAAATATTATCGTCTTTCGGTGAATTTTGCAGCGAAGCTAGCAAAAACGCATAGTGTTCTGTCATTTCTTATTCCACCCTCACCCCCGTACCTTCATATATATCACCAAAAAAGAACACCCATTGCCGAAAACAAACCATCGGTGGCATGGGAAGAACAGAAATACCGCAATGGGTTTGCAACCAGAGTTAAACATTGTCACTTAAAACATATCACGTTAGACATATCACCTTTTATGTTTAAAAGGTTGCCTTTAAAGGTTGCCAGATTAAAAGGTTGCCAGGAATAAAAGGTTGCCTTTAACAAAATTCGGCAATATGAGCACCGAAATAGGCCAGTGGGGATGCTCGTGATCTCGGATCCCCTCGCACGTGAGAAAGTGAAGCACGGAAAAACGAGGACACTGTAGCCTGTAATAACAGTGGAAGTAAGCCGCGCATGCTCACTTTGGTGCGCGTGCCCCATAGCCTGTAGAGTTATAGTTCCATTCCCTGGAGTTATCATGAACTTCTGGAACTGGATAAAGTGGACGAGATCCGGTTGTAAAAGTGCTCTTAATATTTGTTATGCCAACTGTAAGCTGGCTGCACATGCTTCAAGAGTCATGGTACTAAAGAAAATGGTACTAAAAAGGACATTGCGCTATAAGCAGCGTACTACGAAATCAAAGAGGCCGCATATTGTGAGAATATGCGGAAACTTTAGGACTAACGGTGCTATGGTACCGGTAGGGCTGCACCACACTGCATGTGGTGACTACTAGGAAAAACTGTGTTACTGCTTTGAACTTCGGCTTCCCCGTCTGAATGGAATGTTTTCCAGCTCCTACACATGAAGAGCAGGGGAACGGACATGCGTGTTTCAATGTTATCTGTACGTATTTTGGTCGTACTACTGTTTCATATTAGTAAAACTTGGAGAGTTATGTGTTGTGTTTCAAATAAACCAGCATAAACGACTTGTATTCATTGGCGTCCGGGCGTTCCCCCTGTCACTTTGGACACTTATATAAACTTTGTACATGTATGTTTGTTGTACTATTACCAGTCAAACGGTAATTCTGCAGAGATTAACCGAAGAGAATTATACTTTCTACAAGATCATGTGCTTGAAATAGGTGAAAAGGCACAGCAATCATCGCATTGGATGTTTGGAAACGTGCTCTGTGAACTCTTCCATGCAAAGTAGAGTTTGGGTAATATGGCATGCATGGTGACGGGTGTGATTAAAAAGAAACATTTACCTTCTTTAAAACGAATGTTCTCAATTATTTGCATAGGTTATCAAGTAATCTTCTGCGACATGTAATAAAGTGTAGATGAAGTCGCCCCTTCTATAGTGTACATGGTGCGGTGTAAGAAACCAGAAATTTTTTTTAAAGGCTATGTTCTTAATATATGTATGCACTGAAGATGTGCAGGAGAATAAACTATGTAACAGCAGCCGTATTTTATTGCAGGGGAGTGCAGTAAAATTGTGACAAGAGGGTGGTGTCGAAAGGTGTTTCAAATCTGCACAGCTGCTAGCAAGCATTCTTCTCAGTAACAGCAGCGGATACACTTATTCTGTGAAGGTACGTAACGAAAGAAGATGGGACTAAACAGGAAATTTACAACCGCACACACCACCAATATTATGGTTATGGGAAGATTGCACATTTGGTGAAAAACTAGAGCGCTGCTACGACAAATGCAAACAGAAATAGGGGATAAGCGTTCTTTCAGTTTGTCGTCCTTTTCGAACTGTTATTTTTCACCAAACGCGCCCATCTGGGAAAGCAGTGTGTTCTATTTTTCAGTGCACGAGCTACGAGTATCTTTTTGGTGACTAACCCAATTACAAAACAAACTGTATTCATCACCTTCTGTGTATCCGTCACCGGTACACTTGAATAAGTGCGTTAATCAGCCCCTGCCGTAAAGGCTGGCGCCAATTATACAGCACTGGTCATTTTTGCCTGCTTATGAAAAAAATGAAATTGGTAAAAATACTCGTTCTCTTCTTTTTTCTCCACCTATTTAGGTTTCTGTTCAACGGGTCGTGTTTAGAGGTTGGCACTGCTTAATAAAGAATGTTCGTTGCATTAGCATATTATTTCTCTCGAAAATTCTGGATCGCATGCTTTGACATTTGTATTGCTTCGACAGCAGCGTGGCAATTATCTAAAGCTTTTACATACTGTGACCGATAATAGCATATATGAAACAAGCGTACTGCGCTCTTATATAACGTTTACAGCTGCAAAAGCAGTCTGAAAGTTTTTACGCAAAAAAAGGACTATAGGCCAATAATCAGGTGTTTAAATCATTTTACGCAGATTGGCGATTTTAAAACTACGGGGCAAAAAGCCTGTGTACAATACCCGGGTTGTTAATTATACAGTACGTTTGTAACGTAATTGCCCTCCGTAATAGTAATTATACGAGTTAATTTGCAGTATGCCTTTCCGGCCTTCTTTGTAAAATATTTCTCGTAAAAAATGGGGATATTGTTTTGAGTGGTGAAGTAAAACGGACTTTGTTATATCGTTTGCAGAAAAAAAAGGCAAAGAATTCGCATTAGGGGCGGCTTCTTCCCCTGCATAAATGTTTTTATTCCAATGTAACATTTGCCAATGCCCATTAGTTCTAGAAATCTTCATTGCCACACAACCAAAATGAAATGAACTATTGCACGTTCCGGAACAGCGCACAAAAACCAAAAATATGATGTATATATTGTGGAACGAGCAAATATGATTTTGGGGTATTTATTTCTTCGTATATGGGTACCATTATAATGTTACCGGTCTGCACGTGAACGAATGGTTAGGGCTATTTGAAACAGGGTTTGCCACGAATCTATTTCGAGGTCGAAGAGGGTCAACCAAAAATTGCACACCAGAGTATTTGTGCAGGTTCACAAAGGTCATTGTGGTTTGTAAAATCTTGAGAATGTCGATGTTACCTTTTCTTTTCGTGTGCGTTATCGCTCTGGCTGCCTTATTCATGTATTATGAATGATTTTTTAGGACCTCCATTTACCTAACTGTTCTACGCTTGTTTGCATGGCTTACTTCCGGGATTCACCCCCGCGCTCCACCGTCTTTGCAGCGTTACTCAAAGCCTTCGTAAAGGTCAGAGACCCATTGGAGGGACAGTAGTTGGGCTAAAGTATTGAAGCTGCTGCCACTAACAATTGCACAAAAGTTCCAACACAAGTATGAACACTGCTAAAGGATGTGCGCTTTCCGCTAGAGGTACTGTAAAGATAATTTCTAAAGGTTGCTTTCTTCGCAGATCTGCAAATCTATACCTAAGAAATTTAATATTTTACAACTTACGAGAAGTGAAACAAGTATATTTTGCAGTACATTTTACATGAAATGCACGCGCGGACCCTTCGCCACCACAACGCGAACCTCTTCACAGACGTGTCAATGCCCGAAGATGTGTTGTGATATAACCGCCACCAATATATTTTTGCTGACCATTGTTTTATTTGGCGATTTATAATATAGTCATTGCATGAATAGCCACCATGTTACTTTATATATCGAGAGTGATGCGAATATTCTTGCTGTACCGTGTACTTCACTCAGTAGCGCGTAAAGCACACTCGTGTTTGACGACCACCTTTGGTTAACTCAAATAATAAAAACTAGGAGTGGTACTAAAAGGGTAAACTGACGGAGAGGAAAGACAGAGCCATATTCAGTTGTTTCATAATTTCACCGAGCGCCGGCAGCCGAGTCCAGTTTCCACCCGATGGCAGTGCCTGTGGCGGGGACGTTAATTGGAGGTGAATGCTACGGCTGTTCTCACAAAATCTTGGGAAGATCCGCACTGGTTCCTAGAACCACGAGGGCTGTGTGGATATCTTTGTGAGCGCTGAGCAGTGTGGCCTGCGAGTCACGTTCGTTTGTGAACAAAATTGTTCGCCTGCATAGCGAGCCGCTACGACATCATGTTTTCCATGTTGGCCTAGACTCCGCATGAAGATCGCCACGGGATGTGCATAGTAGGGTTATTCTGCGGAACAGTGTTAGAAAAGGGAGGGTATCCGTTTTGAATTTCCTGTACTACGGTTGCTTGCTATTGACTGAGGGATCAGCGCTGAAGCAGCGTAGCACAGCCACTCGAGTGATCAACTCATATAGCGTTTTGAACAGGGAAGCATTAAATCGCCTTTTCTGTCTTGAGTGCATGCCTATAAACACAAAACATCGTCAATATTATTGCTCTCGTCATCATATGTCTGCTTTTTTACTTTAGCAACTCAAGTCGCAGTAGACTGCAAATTTCTCACAGAAAATGTAATTTAGAACACAGATAAAGATTTTGGAGCTCAAACATTAATAATACACAGGAAGTTTTGAATGAATGCACATGCTTCCAGGAAAGTAAGTCGTGCACTTCATTTTTCTTATTGGTTAGAGACCATGCCGCTGCATCAAAAGCTTTTCTCCATAACAGAGATACGTTCTCTTTTATGTACGTTTCCGCCTTGTTGTGCAGAAATCGAGTCATTGCTCGGTGGGGTTTCCTATTTTCGCACCCAGGTTCAGGCGGCTCATTTTTGATATATGTTCTCTGCAGTCAATCTAAGTTTTGTAACTCAAAAACTTACCAGCCTCGTGGAAATTAGCAAGGGCGGGTGAGTGGATGATATATCACGTTTTTGCTAGCGAACATAGATTGCAGGTAAAGCGGTTTTCCAATGTGTTGGCCACCGTTTCGCACGTGAAAACAAACGTGGAAGGCATGTTATACGTGTCCTTGATGTGTATACCTTATTCTGAAGGTACTTCTCTCGATAGCAAAAAAATCAGGCCACTGTTTGCGATTAATATGCGAAGGCGGAAGAAACAGCAGAGCTGGAGGACTTCTCTAGATTTTTAATGGCTTTTCTTGGGTTTCTCCCGTTTGGAAGGATATGATTGTAGCAAGGGGAGGTTTCTCCCCTCAAACTGAATTAAATAAAAATGAACAATCCTCCTTCGCAAACACGAAGATACAGTTCCATTCAAGGGGGTGGAAGTCAAAAGCCATGTCTCGCGCTACAAGCCCCAAAGAAATGCTATGCGATGATGGCGCAATCCCATAGACACAAATTTTGTAACTCGATGGGCCCAGATTCAACTCCGACCTCAGGAAGTGTTTTTTTTATGTACCAGCACGTGTTCTAATTACTCGCCACTGCTAACCCCGTACACCTCGGTACGTTGGGTTGGGCCAGTGCATAGATGGACGGTTTCAATAGTAGCGGTATCCGGTGCTATTCCGGGGAAGCCCAAACCAGGTTTTTTTATTCAGGTGGCCATTACGATTCCCTTGTTGTGGTCGCCCTGTGACATTGGCAAGTGCTCTTACAATTCCTAGAACAGCATTCTCTCCATTCCATCGCACGGACAGCAGGAAGCAAGAATAGCTCTTGTGTAAAAACAATTGTAGATCAATATATGTGGTGCCGCATTGACCGCGTGGCAAGTACTATTGCACTTGTTTTGTAGGACCAAACATGGTTTTATGATAAAATGAATTAACAAAATTTCGAGCCATCGTAAATACTTATGCTGTACAGTTTCCCGGCTGTGTGAAAGCACATAGATAGGCTCATCATCTCAGGAAAGCGAGTATTATCGGCCAGTTCCCTGCGCTTGTAGCACGTAAATGAGAACTGGTGGATATCCGCAAGTACGAAACGACTACTGCGAACTGTAACTAGAAGGGGGTGAGGGCAGTTATATTTAGACAAACTCAGTCACCTTCCTAATTGATATGTCGTGAGTAAGAAAACAGCGGACCTATGGTGCTCCCTGGCTTAGTGCTCATTTTATCCGTCTGATTGGTACATCCCACACTGATATCGCCAGCACACGCCATCTCTCCGGAATAGGAGAACCCCGGCGTGTGAGACATTAGGTCAACACTAGGCACAGCCAATGCCCTACGTGCGCCTCCCCTCCGAAAAATTTCCACCGCGGCGCGCACCCTCTGCACCATCTAGACTTCTCACGCTATTAACAATCACAATACTGGGCCTAGCATTTTTCAATCCCTGGAAATTTGACTACTTATTATCAGGAGATACCGCGTAGTGGATGGAATGAGTGCGTGCACCCCTCCCACCTTCCGCTACTTAGAAACGTGTGTTGCAGATGTGTAGGGAGACCTACAGGAGTATATAAGCGTTGTTTTTAGACAACAAGCAAAACCGCTTTACGCCATAGCTTACCGAAACTGCTATAAACGGTGCCACGGGGTACAAAAATACAAACAATGCGTTCTGTAACGCGTCAAGAAGCGGACAGTTAACGGATACCTTGTAACATTTGACGCCAGTGGAAGAATTTTGAGTATAGATATTAAAATATTACGAAAGCACATGTTTCCTTATAGCATATACGTAGTATATGAACTTTTGATCATCAAATTGTATCAGTAATGGTAATATAACGAAGAGCCCAATCACTCTATTCTAAAAGAACCTGCCGATGACGTGGAGACGGCAGAATCGCGCTAACATTCTTATGTTTCTGCTTCTATCTGTATTATGAAGGAGACTCAGTGTTTACCTAACTGTCAGCTTTGAAACATGTTTCCGGAGGAGGTATGCCTCAGAATATGGTTCACGCTAGTCAAAATACCACGCAGTTTGAAAAATAGCAGGCGCTGTTTTATCTTGTATCTCCACCTGCCTACGATACGACATGCGTTCACAAGTAAATTTTACACGCCAAGGGGGCATCATGTTGATAACAGAGGCACTATTGAGAAGAAGATATTTGCTACAAACTTACCACAAGGCCCAGTGTAGCATCGCGCAATACAAGACACATTGATTTTGCAGCACCAGACTTAGGCAGTCCTGAAGGATATACAATACCTCACGTGTATTTTTATTTATTCCACCAGCATGGACAACGAGTTGAGAGAAGTTCATTCTGTAGTTGTGGTAGTAATTGGTGCAGTCTGTGTGCATTCATACAGCACTCCTGAATGAAACCTTACTACAACGAAATGATTATTTTAAAGCGACACATATTGTCCTTCTTACTCTGGTTACCTGGTTTTCATTACGAGGCCTACAATAACCGCTTCCTTAATATTAGTGCACGAAGTGTGATTCATAGGTAGGCCAATATAGGTTCTCTGCAATTGACTAAGGGGCATGCTTCGACAACTCTCAAGGCTAAAAAGCCCCACAGCAATAAAACATGATTGTTGGCATCCTTTCTTCCACAAAAGTTAGTCGTTTTGGGAAAAAACCAAAGATGCATAAAACAACATTTTCTTTCTTAAGAGACTTTGCTTTATACCGTGAAGTTAAAGTTATCTTATTGAAACGTATTGTTGCAATAAAAAGTAATTTGCAATTGCAAGGTAATTTTAACAATGCCGTTCTATTAAAAAACTGCCCTTTTTTATGCAAACATTAAGTACGTTTTTTAATGTTTGTAATGTTATGTAAGCTTTTTTCCGCAACAGAAAGAAATCACCAGGTCTCTCTAGGAAACACCGCATGCTTGGTCGAGGATTCTTAATTTAGGTTACATTTGGTGCATTGGTGTAGGAAAGCTTATCAGGTTAGACAAATGTGTAAAATCGAAAGCAACAGCAAACTTGCAAGAGACGCAATCTCCATACTTCTTGCTTTCCCTTGTCCTAACAGGGCTTATAGACGTTAAACCTGAGCTTCTTTTTTTCGACCAACACACCACATAAGAACCAACCCTTGTTCCTACCTACCATATTATTATATGCAGAAACTAACTGAATTACAACGAACACGCAGGTCGAAATGCACATTGGTGGAGTAATTGCCCAGTAGAACCTACGCCACGCGTTTAACTGCCGCAGTTGCCGAGAAATAATGACGCGTCGCTCTCCATCGGGGCAAGGCTGGGCCAAAGTAGGATCCTCGGTATCAAGGAACTTGCCCTACTGATTCCGACTATGGTGCATGAGCGCAGTCATAGGGATGATTTTATGTCGTACGACCTTTCTGGTTGCTATGAAGCGTTTTATATACAAGCTTTCCTAACCTATCTAGCCGAGTTTCGGTGCCGCAAGCAATTTGACCTTCATTACACTGGAGGTGCGGTGTTGCATTTGCAATGCCTCTTGTGACTCGTCACGCATTGCTCCGCTGTGGTAAGTTTCAGGCTCGCTCTTTACTCTGTTTAAGGCGTTGGTTTGGGGCATGCGCTTTCCGCATCTGCGTCGCTGCCTGATCTCGTGATTCACAGCGCTTCTTACACGAGGAGAGCCGCGCTCGCCTATTAATTGCGGGCTTGGCTATCTAGGAGAGGTAGACCGAGCTGTCTTGTCTGAAAGTTGCACACAGAAAGAGGCTTTAAGCCATCATCATCAAGTGGCGTATAACCACCGCGCGGATATCGCCCAGCGAGTAGCTTCACTGGAGATTGTCTACTCCATCCTAATCCCACTCACCCCTAGCCACTGAAACGAGCACACATGTCATACCTGCCTTAGACTTCAGAATAAAACATAAGAAAACAGCTAAATGAAGGGTAATCAGGTGAAAAAACTTGACACGGTTAAACCAAGTTTGATTTACAAATCCAGAGTTTGTTCTGCACTAAACGTATGTAGTACTGAATTGTAGATACCTATATTATTTTCAATATTCACAGCGCTATATTTTCTCGCTTTTAGTTGAGTGATTGCTTTTTTTGGTTGCCAATTGATATCTGCTGTATTTTTCATTCTTTGTTTTTTTGGTTTGTAACACCCCCCCCCCCTGTAATGCCTTCGTGGCGCTGTGGGAGATAAATAAATAAATATGTAAATAAATAAACAATAAAAAATAAATCGTATAAACAGGTTCTATAAGCCAAAGCCATTTTTAGTGGCAGAGCGAGTGTGTACACTCCTTAAAAAAGAAATAAAACAAAGTGTTGGCGACGTCATGGCATAGAAAGGTTAATCGAGGCTCTCAAAATGCAGCAAAACTGGCTCCAAGATTGTCTCACAAAAGCATAACGTAACAAGCTTTTACTAACGATTTGTAGACTTGCCAAGAAGAAGGGCCCAAAAGGGACAATAACGGGAAGGACAAGAGCTGTCTCGAAAGTAACAGTAGGTTACATCAAAAGTTTGATGATTGGACGAAAAGCTTAGTTATAGAAGCGGAATGTTTCGTATCGATCACCTCGTTCACCGGTAGCCCCGTTTTTCCTAAATGGTGACTGTGGGAACATTGTTGCAAAAGTAGCCTGAACATGAATTGATCAACACGTGTTTTAGGTGTGCTACCTATGGTTTCCTATTGCCTGGTGTTAGAAACTTAACCTTTCTGCCTTCAATGTAAGAATTTCAAAATTGGGACTGCTAAAATTGTTGGGGTGGAAAAAATATCTGTCATAAAAGGGTACCATTCTTATGCTTTCCCTTGATAAAGCTCACGTCTGACGCAAAACATTAGCAGATACAAAAATACAAATACCTGTTCAGAATAGTTTTTGAATTACAGTCAGAACTCTATTTAACCAACCGCGGATCAACGAAAGTCCCGATATGACGAAGATATCCCGATCCCCACTCGGACGCCCAGATAGTGCACTGCTCTGACTTACTCGAAATAGCAAAAGCCATACCGTGATCAGTTTTGGTTTAACGAGCTTTTCGCATGTTTCCAATGAACGCCTCAATATTGATTCAGAGCGCGCCCAAGACAACATCGCAGAGCACCTTTGTTCCGTTTATATGAAACTGCACGGCGCATAGCGAGAGTTTTCATTTGAATTCACTAAAAGGCGTCTCAAGTTATTCCGATTCGGTCTGTGGCACTCGCATTTTCCAGTGCTTGCGGTATCTTCTTCGTTCGACATTCTTATGCGGAAGCCACCATGCCTTCGCCCACATTTTGCATTATTCTAGTTGAAAACTCGCGTTGGTATTGTGAAGCCAATTTGCTTCTCGTGAGAAGGTAAGTATTGTGTGCCATCAAACGCACCCCTAAACATTGTGGAGGGTGCGTCGGACATACAGTCGGCCAAAGGAAGAAACAGCATTACTTTGAAATCGAAACGGGACATACTTGCTGCAGTAACCAGCGGTCAAAAAACTTGACATGGCGTCACCAGATTCCATTCGAACCGGTACTATATCTAAAAGATTTAAAGCAAAATACGACATTTTCAGCACCCCTTCGTTGGGGAAACCGTGACGCAAGAAGTCGGTGAAGACTAAACAGTTGCTGAAGAGACTGGCCGAAGACGCTCAAGCTATCGAAGCTCTCGTTCGATAGCGGATGAAGTTATTTATGCCCTGGGTATGCTGAGGATGTTTGCTGCATGGCATAACGACACGGAAGGTGGTCTAGACGCCTTACCTGATGATTATCCCAGTGGGATTTATCCACCAATCTCAATTATTCATCCACGTATCAGCGGCTTCCAAACCGCCCGTCCGTATCTTTGCCACTCTCATTTATTGTGAGGCAATCTCCTTTTACTGACCTATTACCACCCTGCCATTTTGAGCCTGTATGATTGGACTTATCTATCAGAAAAAAGATAAAACCATTGCACCACGGACTGCGATTTTGCAGAACTAATAATTGCAGTATTAATATTAATGGTCAGAACTCCAGAGTGATGCTTAGAAAACCTCCACAGTGGTGGCTTGTTCTGCTCATGGACCACACATTGATGACCACAAAATGAAAACCCACACACCGCGATTTACTCCGCAGAAGCATATATGATATGAATCGTCGTACACGATATTCTTCAACACAAAATTCCTGGGATCATCATTTATACAAACTCTTTGAGCATTGCGCACACGCTATCATCTCAGAAGTCTTCCACAATCCACGTAATGAATAGTATTTTAAGCTTTCACGTCTTCCTATGCTCAAACACACGAGCTCGTCTTCTGCTGGGTACCAGATCACCCTGGTGTAGCTGGCGAAGAGGTGGCGGCAGAAAGGGCCGCGGATGCTGCGCTTCGGAATACAGTTCACGCAGACCTCAGGCCAAACATAAGACAGCATCTGTGTAAGAAATGGCAGCCACATAAAGGCGAACAGAGATAAATTACTACACGTAAGGGAACCACAGTGTTGACGATACACAACTGACTGACACAACAGATTCACGGAGGTTGCCCCATTCAGGTTGGGAATAGGACCTGCTGAATAGATCTTCATTACCCGTGTGCAGCAGGTGTACGAAGCACGTATTCGGGATTCGCCCACTAATTTGATAGAAGGCTATAGGGCTGTTAATACACCACGACACATACACTTCCTGGAACTCGGCAGATAAACATATTCCACCACACAAATCATACGTTTTATCTGAGGACCCCATCTTTCCAATTAGGCGTGCTTTTAGGTATTTAGTAAAAGTTCGTTTCTTTAGCTCTATTTTGATATTATATATAATTTCCGCTCGTACTCTTACAGCACGTATCCTTGAATTACCAGTTCTGGACAATCCGCGGTCATTCCGAGGAGTGCGTTCTGAACGGAAGCCTCCAAGAATGCATGGGAAAATCAAGCGCCAGATCGCGTCTCGGGGAGTCCGCAGATAATCCGGGACTGATAATCCAGGAGTCGAACCGACTGTCATTATCATCTGACTCTCCATCACTGGAGTGTATTAAGTGATGGCCAATTAGTCTATAGTGTTATTTGGCTTTTTTGGCTATGTTTGACTTGTGTTGGCCTTGCGACATTAAATGACAGTCATCATCAAATTTCCTCCGCGGATAGGTATATGAGTATACACCGTGTCAGCATTCGTATAAAGCTGTGAGATATGGCCTTCAAATAAAACAGTTGCCTCACAAATTCCAAGACCAGAGATGTAATATAGTGTCGGCTTACGCAGGTCTAAAATAACTGTTGTCTTTTTAATAAGGTTTGGCTACAATGCAATGGTGTGGTATATTTTATAGCGCTTGGCAGTCGTTGCATCCTTGCTTTCAAACTTCTGATAACGTCAGGTACAGGATGCGGCTTTTTGGGTCGTTAGTTTTTATGTTTGAGTAGATTAGCTCGTCGCGTCATCGAAGGCGTGGACAACTCAGGCGCTTTTTTTTCGGAATGAGCCAGAACCACCTAACGCGAATTTGAGAAAACAAGCGGAAGTTTGCTACCGCATCTAAATGCAACAGCTGTCAAATCTATTGTATGATATATTGTACATGTCAGCTTGGGAAAAATGTATGGCCGTAAATAATTAAACATGATGCGGTGACTTTGAGCAATATCGGGCTGATTAGGTTGGATTTTGTTCGTATTGAATCGAAGCACTCAAGTTGATGCTACATTCTTATAAAAACTTTGTTGAAAGTACTTTCAACAATGGTGCAACTGATGTTAGGAGTAAATGGCATTAAACATATCCAAATGCCTCCACGAACATTGGAAAATAAATGAGAAGCAGGCGAGTCCTCTTGGCACTATTAGCAGCTCCTTTCAAACTCTTCCCTACGATAATTTTCTTGGGTACGCCTTAACGCACTCACGGAATAGGCAGGCTCTTCCTTATATTGTCATGCATTCCTAAAGCGCTTTACCAGAAGGGTCTCAAATCTTCTTCGCCAGCTGAATGAAGTGGTTTGTACCCACCGGGGGTGGGGATAGATTTTCTAATTCTTGCAAGTGGCGGCTATTTAGTCAGGTACTAAAATAGTAAATATGGCAGTAAAAAACAAATATTACCGGGTTTACACCTAGGCTCGGGAGACTAAGATGAAATATTTGTTTCACATCTTTCAGTTTTATTTCATTCACGTCGTCCTTCCCATTTAGGCACAAATCTTCCACCGATCTCCTAATTGCCACCCTAAATATTGATAAGGCGTCTCCGAAAAGCAAAAAAAAAACTTCTAAGAACACCCACGAAACAGTCTGAACAGTGAAGCCTAAAGAAACCTCCCATTAGGCAAACCGAATTGGCTCAGTTTGATCAGTCAAACAGCAGGTTCTCGCTCAGCTTTGATACCAAGTACGATCTGCGTACACGTTTGCAGGTCTATATTTTAAATATTTTCTTGCCACTCCTTTTCAGGGAAGAGTTTCAGAGTTTTTCTTGTCACTGCAGTTTTATCTGACTTAGTTTTCGTTTGGGGATCTTAGGTACCTAGGTACGATGTTGTATGTAGAAAGTGGCAAGTGCCTTCACTTCTCTGAGATCCCGGTGTCATCAGGACAATCAGAGCTTACAAGACATGCTAAAAGTCTTTGGGTGCGCCGGGTTAAAAGCTGACAAATTAGATTTCCTCCGAAATTTTCCCGGGGATAGATAGGGCAACGTTAGTTCCACCTAGCAAATGACGCTGTCCGAACTGCGCCGCTTCTTGCAAAAAGTGGGCGGGCACCATCGGAGTTCTTGCTTCGAATGGTTGAGAAAGTAAGCCTTTTGAATACAATTTCATGCATTCTGCACTCACATAGATGTTATTGCCATAAAAGTTTGGAGGCCGATTTTTTCTTTTGGCAACGCTGAAGACAGCCATGGAAGTGCTCACCATGTCGGCGCGTGCGTCCGCAACTCGCAGAAGAAAAATAAAACAAATCCGGCGTCCACGCCTGCGCCGTTATGACCCGATTCTAGGCAGTTATGTCACAGTTCACGAAAATGCATAATAGCAGTGACATAGTGTGCTGATGCTCCACTTGCCCTACCAAACTCCGCATCACCACTGGAGAAGGCAGCCGCTGCTGCGAAATAAAGCGGCACAACGCACAATATGCCCGCGCTCCTGCTCAGTTGCCTGCTAACATGGTGATCAACCCATGTACTCCTGCACGTTTCCACTGGAAGGGTCGTTCAGTAGAAAAGCCAAATAATGCTTTCGATGAAATCTAAACGCTCACCCACACGCCGGTAAAGATGACTGCAGTGTAGCTGTGAGTGCTAACTTTGGTGCGTGCATCGTGACATGGGAGACCTGAGGCATCTATTGGCAAGCCGCCGAAAAAGAAAGCACTAGCCGACAGGTGAGCAATCAGTGGCCAATAACCAAACACCGCAATAGACAATCAGCTATCCTGTGCTGACGATGTCACTTGTGTCTTGGAAAAGGTAGACCCTACGAAGCGGCTCGTGGCAACAGGTAACGTCGAGGTAATGCTGTTAAGCTCGCTAGGGCGGCCTTATGCGTGCGCTGCCATGTCCGAGCCCGCGCGGTCCGTTGTGGATGGTACATACAAGGCTGCCGGTAACGGCGCAACACCAGTGCGTGCAACGTGTAGGGTCAAAAGGTGAACGCAAAATTTCAGATTATATGCCTCCATTTGAAGCAAGGTTTGAGAGACGGTGGTCTGTTGTAATGTTCATTTTTGCTAGCCCTTCAAAGGATGGCTAAAGTGTACTACTGCAGTTCCCTCATATTGCTTTTTTGGCTTGGCTGACCACCGTAATTCTTTTTCGTTGAACCAAAAATTCAACATGGTACGTTCCCATGTATAACTGTCTCAGGAATAAAAGCTATTTCTAATACTTTACACAAAGAGGATTAGTAGATCAATAGTTAAAAAGTGTCGTACCGCAACTTCCTTTTGTCGTTTTTCACCAGCTTGTTCAAACTTGAGCTGAATTGTTCATATAGGAATATAAACAGTTTTCGATGCACTTGATTACGAAGACTTATGCAAAGATACTCACATGTACATTCATTCGGCAAGTTTAATACCACGAGGTTTGAAGGGCAATGAACACATTTCTTTACCACTCTAGCCTCACTGCAGCTGCGTGCTTTCGGTCGTTTTTATGTGGTGAGTTTCCATAAAAGAGTAACTTTATAAAGGCGTGTGATGTTCTTGAGACTGTTTTTACAAAGCAATGCAATTCGCCGCTCGAAATGGGTGCGCGTGTGCTTATGCTGCCGGATTCTTGATGGTACCTAGTAGTTCCACTTGCAGCGAAAGGACAAAAACAGGAAAAAAAACAGATGCTGAGAACAACACCTTTAGTGCCTGTTAAATATGCTCAATCATGATATCCTGTCGCTAAATATAAATGAACGCTATTTTATCCTCCATTTTGGTGGTCAAACAGGCTTGGTTTTCCGGACCACCTCTACGTGGTATTGCGGCCCGAGCAGTGTATGGCCGCAAATAAGTGCTTTCACACAAAAAAATTTAAAATTCCTTGAGAAGATAGGCAACGAGCAGTTGCCTATCTACTCAAGGAGTTTTAATTTTTTTTTGCCAATATTTTCTCAACAGAAATTCAAATCCCTTATTTACAAAACCAAGAACGCAGAATGGTTGTGTTCGGTTGCACCTGCTTTCAGCTAAACAATGACAAAAAGTTTGCCCCCCAGCTTCGTCACAGCAGCCAGCTGACCCTCTGCCCTGAGTAAACAACGAGCTACTGCAAGAGATTTGAACATGAGACGATTTGTTTGCCCAATTTTTACCCTAATGTAAAATACGGTAGCCAAAACTAGCAATCAACATGAGAAAATGCCGAAAATGTGACGCATGAACCGCGAATCTTTCCAAAAGATGCACGCTCGCTTATATTCGGGTCCGTAAGTTCCTCGTACGTATACACAACCGGCGCTATTCCCACCCTTATCTTGTGTCCGACCACATTTCGTACTAACGCAAACACGCGAAGTAGCGACAACCGCCATATGTACTTTCCACATCTACCGTACCGCAGTACTTCAATGGCCGGAAAATATCGCCACGCCCTCACATAACCAATCGAATTCACAAAAACGCGATAACGTTCCATCCCATTTCACTGCAAAACTGAGACATAGAGACCAAAAACATTTGTGTTCTGGTGTGGCACCGCCATCGCAATAACCCTCAGAAATAGGGACTTGTTAGATGGCCTGCTCTCACCCGACTTTCGCTGTACACAATGGTAGCAGTGCTAGATAGAGGGAAAAAGTGAAATATTATTAAAACGAAAAAATGTAAGTAAGGGAAACAGGCGGCAAGATTTGATGCTGGGGGTATATGTTATTTTTTTTAAGATTTTCTTGTAATTCATTTGCTGAGATAAGCCGAGGCATGCAATAAAATTTACGGGTAATCTTCAGCGTGACATCGCAACGGCTGAACATTCAAGAACTTCTGTCGATTTGCCTTCTCCTGCGCGAAAGTCAATATTCATGCAGTATTGTTTACGATATTCCTTCCAGCTTGCACTCGGTGACAACCCGTACCCGTGCGTCTCCTGAAAGACAAAATAGCCAGTGTTAACTGCAAGGACACTATTTTAGTGTGCGTGTACATAAACAAAACAGAAATAAAATTCGTATTGTGTGGAATGCATTTTAGTTCGAGGCGATTTCTTTCACTGGTTCTTGACTAGGACATCATTGAACAATATTTCATTTCTAAGTGCTGCTGCAACATTTGTTAGGAACAGCACCCATACAAAAGCGAGGGATTGTACTCTCCAGCGATCACGACTTGAACCCTCTTTTTACCGTGAGTGCTAAAATCAGCGCCGGCAGCAAAACTCTTCAGCAAATAGGTTGTACCTGACAACATACATCGTACGCACAAAAATAAATTCGTGCCCTCCCACTCCGGGAAGAAGTATTGCCTGCGAAGCTGGATGCCGCAAACGAATTCAGCGAAAGAAAACTCATTTGTTCGTAATATTCAATGAAACAATTAGCACTTAAACCAATAAAACTTTAAAGGACGCGAGAGTTATTCTAGTGAAAAACATGGAGGTGTCTATTTACCTCGCCTGTGGCAGGCGTCTTACTGTCTTGGTAGCACACGAACCACACCCGCTGGACCACGGAGGACACCAGAAATTTCGCATTTGGGTGGTGGACCTACACGTTTAAACCTCCCGCCAACACAAAGGACATGTCATCAGTGAGGGCATGAAACCTATATCTGCACGAGCACGACCCCCTCCCTCCATTCCCAACTTGTGCCTGATCAACGGGAAAGCAGTTATATGTGTGATCTTAGAAGTAAAAGGTAAGGCCAAATCTTTCGCTCTGAGAGCCGTTCAAACTGAACAACAAAAATTGGCTTATGTCGACGTTTCTGTTCATCCGGGAGAGATTCCTAGTTACTCAGCCGATTTGCTAACTCATTGTGCAAATGGCGGCGTCAGTAGCCGTCCATTGTTTCCGCACCCTTTCGCGCTTCTGTTCAGACAGACCCTCCTTCGATTTCCGCTATTCATCCTCCGAGGGAACGACATGCGTCTGTTTAAAGGGAGGTAAACACTTGGAAGCACACGAGCGTTATTCTCGTGAACAAACGTGGGGCTGTTCGGTACCGTTCCGGGAGGCAGTCATCTCACTGTCTCTGTAACACGCCAGCCCAAACACAAATCGCTCGATTATTAAGGACAGCTGACAGGGCGCATTGTACCGCAATACTTACACGTTTAATTTCTCCGCCATTCCAACGTGCATGACTTTGGTAGCAGCATGGCGACTAGCGGTTTATGCACACCCCCTTCTTTCAACCCCATCAGTGCACGCATAAACCAGCAACCGGTAATGGGCGCGTGCTTAGGACTCAAGTACACAGGGAAAAATGTCGCGTGGAAAGTGTTTCATGCTGAAAAAGAAATATGCGCTGATGTCGGCATTCCAAACCGGCACGTTGCTCTGGTAATGCATGATAAGGGCACTATCTCCGTTATCAGGCGATTCGTAAGCATGTGAAAGCGGTATCCATGGCGGCGAAAGCAATAACAGTTATGAAATCAGTGCCTGCGGTGGCGAGAGGGAGCGCCGTAGCGGGATCGAGTAAATCGCCTTCACCGGAACGCAAATGTGGAGGTTACACATATACTGCTTCGCACTAAAGAGGAATTGCACATTTTGCACTTCTTTTTACAATCAAGACCCTTTGTAACGACCAAAACTTTGAAACCAACTTTGATAGATGAAAGCCGAATTCTGAAGGAACTTTCAGCAAATAATAACTCAGTAGATGGCCGCACAGCCAGTATTTTGCGTAAAGTTGCCTTCTACGCACAGAATAGCGCTCTCGCTTGAAGCATTCGAATTCGTCACAGTCGATAAGGTTTTTATAATGAACTATTCAAATGGTCCACACCGCTTCTCAAGCTTCTCGGATCAGAATGCCCCTAATAACTTCTTCAAGTCTCTTTGTTCTTTGCTAACGAATTCCCCATCGGTCATGTGGGAGCCATCATACTCTACAACGGGGCAATATTACGTGCCACAATGGGACCAACGCGATGGAAATGAAAAAAGATACGAAACAAACGGAGGAGTTGCCTCCGTGTATAGCTTAATTACGGTGGCCAGTCGTACAAACATATAACAGCAGTTCTGTTTAAATCTGAGCTTGGTCTGGTTGCGTTCCAACATAAAAAGAAGGGAAAAAAACTACGCCTCCTGAAAAGTTTGCACAGCAGATTATAGTGTTTTTAACAGCGAAGCGAGCCTGTGCGCTTGATGTAGTGTGCGCGTAATGGCCATACGCATATGCACTCTCCTGACTTTACCATTTGAAAGGTGATTATGTTTCTTGGGCTAATAATTTTTAAAAAATGCGCACCTTGCAGAAGGGGTGCCAATCTGGAGAAACAGCTCAGCAGGCGGTGGGTGTATATTCTTCCCTCCGGGATATGCTGACAGTGTAGGGTGCTGGCCATAAAGGGGTTGTCATACACACCAATGGTTGGGCTGATGCGTCAACACTTCGCCTGTCTTAGCAAGAACAGCGCGAAACATAACAAGTCTCAGCAAGCCAACCAAAATCTAGCGAAATTTCTGAAAACTGGAAGAAGCTACATAGAACAACTTCTTCACAGTTTTTACATCCTGCAACACAATTGGGCTCTACGCCAATTTTCTGCTAGCGGGAAGTCATTTCTTCTTTGCAAAAAAATGAAGCATTATAAATATAATGGCAAACATTTTGAAGTGGAAAATCAGAAAAGCATCAAAAATATTGCCGCCAATACATTTCTGAAACTTCTCCCCATCGGCAGATCTTGATTTTGGTAGAAAATGAATCGTGCAAAACATAACGACAGATATCACATAAGTACCGCAACAAAAGTATCAAAATATGTACAGTCAGAGCACTGTGTTTAGTGGCCTGGCATAGAAGCTTTTTGCTGTGGGGAGTTAATAATTTTTGGAAGAAAATGGGCAATGGGAAACCTAAGCAAATCTATCACTACTGATAAAAAAGAAATATATAAAAATACATTCAGGACAAGAACTTTAACGAAAATGCATTCGCCTACGAATTTTTAAGGGGCCTCCCTGCCTTTTTGGATGAATTCCAACATCACAAAGATATAAAATTTACTCGGAAAAAAATTGCGAAAAAGGAGAAAATATGGAGGACATGAAGGTTCGGTACAACGCATCTCCTAAGTGCTCGTCTGCTGCAGGAAGTATTTGATTTTTATGCAGTAATATTCTACGATAAATCTCAACGGTTGATATTACCCTGTGAAACGCTAAAAATATAGAAGAAAGTGTTCAGAACAACACATTCCGCCTACATTTTATTACAAACGCCAGCAGCAACTGTTGTGTCAAATTGACATAAGTTCGAGAAACAGTGACGTAGATCACACATTCTTGGAAAGAAGCGATGGAAAAAGCTCTGAAGAAGAACACGACTGCCAAATACAAGCCCCAACCAGCTTGTCATAGCCCATCCTTGGTCTTGCGACACTTTTTATATTACCCACTGTTTGAGATACAGATTTCGCAGAAACTTTACTACCATAGCGTTTTACTTCTAACACTCTCCGAATTGCTGGCCACGTGACGTTTGTAATCAAGCAGTATAGTATCCGTAAAGTAAAGGAACCGATGTCTTTTACCTGCGCGTAGAAGAATTCTACAAGGCTCACTTGTAATTCCATTCAGTGAAAAGCTGTTACTATTTTGAGACATTTGACATAGGAGCATATAAAAAAGTCGTGCTCACTAAATTCTTTGGCGCATTTTCGAAGCATTTAGGCAAAAAATGCGCCTTCTTTGTCTTAGCAATAGGAGATAACTACGCCAGTATAACTCAAATTAGGGATAAACGTTTTTTCAAATAACTGCGTCTTCTGAACTGACATGGGCTGCAGCGAACCACCGAAAACACAAATAAAGGGTGAAAACATCGCAGATAACGGGTGAAAATAACGAGGAAAATGCGGATAACGCAGATAAAGACTAAAAACAAAAATTCGAATACATAGTTGAAAGCATACAATATTCTTACTGTAAACAGAAGAAAAATACAGGGCATTAAAGCAAACATCCTTTCGAAACTAAGGGAGCCAGGGAGCTCCGATAGGCAGAACATCAATTCGCTAAGCCAGGTTTGCGTCGTGATCAAGCAAAATTCACTGCACCCAAAAATGACAATCAAGTAAAAAACAGCAAGTATGGTATGTATTTTTTGTTTTCCAAAAAGAAATTTCCACCACTCGTACGTTTAAATTTCTGTACCATGTTGAAACAGTCACAATTACACCATCCTCAATAGACGCATATTACGGCCATAACCTCTAATAAAGAAGTTGTTCGTACTCTTCCTGGAAATCAAAATGTGCCTCTGGATAGCTACCACCGCTTTTACCGCCAGGCAACGATAAAAACTGTGCTTACTGAAACCAGTTGAAAATTGTGTTTTTTTTTGTTTCGAGGATACCTTAGACAATCTGGAGCGTAAATAAATATTTTACCAGCTTACGTGACTCCGTCGCGAAGGGATCCGGCCCTTTAAAAGATTTGTGCGTTCAGAAATTATGACCGTATTGTTCTTGATGTTCCTTTATTGTATGTGTTTAGGCATCTTCGGAATAATTGGAGGTGCGGTATATTTGGTGGTCCTTGACCCACAGTTTTCTTCGGAGGGAGGAGGGCCAACACTGATGAGTTGCGAGCTGAAACATTCCCGATTTCTCTAAATGCTTTATTAGGCAAGAGAATTTGCTGCGGCTAAACCTCGAAAAAATATCAGAAAAGTGACAAAATAAGCATGTAGATATGCAGGCGCAGTACTCTTATTAAAACCAGAGTCAATCGCTGAAAGCATACCTAAAAACAAGATGCTTTCGGAACAACAGTACTTGAAATTTCTCCTGCATAAAAAAACAGTTCAACTATTTTGCTAGTGAAAACATTACTTTGCGCAAAATGCTGAATATAGTGCATTATTTATTATTCTTTGTGATTTGGTTCTGATGGTGTCGCTTGATGTTGTCTTTGCTATGCTTGTGTTGGAATTGTTTAAAATAGCGTCCAAACACACGAAAAGACATTTTAGCCAAGTTTGTTTCATTTTGCGTTCTAGTCCGTTTTGATTGTGGCCAACTTGGGATATACAAGGCCACTTATTCAATTTGTTATTACTCATTAGAATGACTCGAGAATTGCCTGTTTCGAGCGTAGCTGGTGATGAAGCGCGGAATTTGTGTGAAGCCGGCAAACAGTGATCGGTGGACAGATCGCTCCGGTAGAGGTGGCCAGCGGCTTTCGTGCGGCCGCGCTGAAGCGAAAGGAAAATAGTAAGCGACGGCCCGTTTAATGATTCAAACAAATATTGCCTAAACAAGAGTTCACTCAACGTCCGTGGTGCTATAGAAGTGCGTGTAAACGAAAATGTTATGGACGTCATTAGTGCCTTCTCGAAAAAAAGCGCCTTATTTGGCCCACGCATGCTTACGTGGTGCACAAATTGTTGACGACAAAATTACTACTACCACTATTATTAGTTCTTTGCAGAGAGAGGCCGCTTATTAGTTTCTTTTGTATAACTGTTATTCCCTTTTTGTATATTACTTGCATTATTGCCATGTATTGCGTCAACGAACTATCGCTACTGTGTTGTTAAATGGGCTACATTCCATTCCTTTTAAATATATTAGCAGCAGGGGTCGTCAAATCCGCTTGCTTTAGTTTTCAAAAAAAAAAAAAAAATGAGCTTCAACCCCCAAAGGCATGGTGGAAATCGGATTCTACATTTTCTGGAAAATGAAGGAATAATATAAAAATAATCTCTAAGCAAGACATTTTACAATACCAATAATTTTGGGTTGAGTAGTCCAAATTCGACTTTTGCATACACTTGTAAACTCCTCTTTTGTTTCCGTGATAACCATGGGCACACGTAAGATTCTTATGGGTAGTAATGTCTGTGTCGTAATTTCTCCGGGATAATTTTTTTTTCAGTTATCTACGCCACAGCAATATCCAACAAAGAACAAAATGCACGCACTGAAAAATGCGAGTGCGAAAGACCAAACCGGTGCAGCGCTAGCGCCATCTATGAAGTGTAAACGACACTTTTATTTTTACTGGTGTCGGCTTTAGTGAGTTCCACTGAAAATAAAACTCCCGCTTTGCGCTGTGCAGTTTTGTAAAAGCGGAAAGAAGATGCTCCACGATGTTACTTTGGGCGCCTCATGAATCAATTTTGAGGCGTTTATTGCAAAACCGACGAAAAAATTATAACTATTTAGGTCGTTAATAAGGGAGAGCTTATAATATTGGTTTGTTTATTTTGAGTTAGTAAAACGACTAGACTGCCTGATCGTTTGAGGGGATCGGTATGTCATTGTTAAATCGGTTCTTTCGTAAACCGCGTTCGGGTAAATAGAGTTCTAATGGGGTTTTCTGAAAGCTTTTCTTTGTTCATGCTTGTATTTTATGACTGCAAATATTTTTTTTACACATGAGTTTTGTCAAAAGAAAAACATTAAAATGGTGTTTTTAATGTATGTACTTTCCCGCTCAAACAAATTCAGCAGTCCTTAGTCCTAACTATGCATTTACGGCTGAAAGCTAATGTTTTTCGCAGCACGCATTAAGAGCTATAGGTAGGAAATCGAAAACACGTGTTTATAAACTCCATTTCTAATTTCAGTGCGCAGCCTTTAAAGGTTGTAAAGACCTCAGGTGTATTTTAGTTACTCCACCAGCTTGGACGGCAAATTCTTAGATGTGCGTTTTTTGTTTCAGTAGCTGTGGCAATATTTGGCGCAGTCTATTGGTAATGATACAGGAATGCGGAGTGAGACTTCTGTGACGAAATGAATATTTTAAGGCGAAACATGTTGCCCGTTTTACTACATTTTCTCGGAATGCATTACGAGGCCCAGAATCAGCGCTTTGTAATATTATTGCAAGAACAGTGTTTTGTAGGCAGGCTATACTAAAAAGTCCACAATTATCTGAGGGGCACACTTCGACAACTGGGAACACTAGAAAGCCACAAGGGAATGTGAAACCTTGATTGTTGGAATTATGCCTGCTGAATAAGTTATTGCTTTCAGCACAAAAACCGTCGATGCGATATTCTTTTATAATTGCGAGAAGGCTGCGCAGTGCACAATAAAATCTTTTTATGAAGAACACTATGATTGAATGTAAAGATATTTTACGTTTTTGAGCCTAATTTAAGCACTATGCTTGTTTTCTCGAAAGTGGCGGAGTTCTACGTGAAATATTGGTATGATTTGAAAGGTTAGTAACAACTTTTTTGACACTTGTTTGTACAGAAGTAAGAAGTAACCGCATGTGGTGCAATCAATCCTCCCCAGAACCGCCAGTCTTGTAATTCATTTAAGAGTAGTTGAGTAGAGAAGCAAAACTGGGTAGATGTAGGGTATGAATTAAAAAAAAAAGGGCAATATTAGCGCGTTGGAAACGGAAGAAAACCAATTGTAAAAAAGTGCGGGGGCACGAGCCCGGGCTCAATTCTCGAGCAACAAACGCAATATTTGCTTATGGTCACAGAGATGCAACGCAACCCTTAAAGGCGGAAAATGATTTCACATCAGCAAATCTCCAGCTTGTGAATCCTGGGACGAAATGGACAGGAGGGGCACTGCGTGGTAGGTGCCCGGTGGACAGACGACAGAATCAACGTGACAGGAGCGGGTGACTTTCGGGTGACTTTCGCACAAAAGCCAGCAGAATCACATACAGTTCTGTCATGTTTTTTTTTTCCTAACTTATTCTTCAAGTCTGTCACCAAAATATAACAACCATTGCAGGAAAACAAACTATTGGTGACATGAAAAGTAAAGAAACGCCGCTAATGGTCAGAAACCACAGTTAAACGTATCACCTTTTTTGTGGGACATAAAACATGTACAACAAACACGTCGGCATCACAGCAGAAGAACGCTGTGTAGTTTGATTAAAATTTCTATTCTTAAGCGGCTTGTGAGCGTCCGAAATAATATGGGCTTTTTAAATCTGCTCGCAAGGCCATGGTACACGCACTATTCTACTAATTTCGAAAGCATCTTACATCGAAGAATAGTTTCATTATTCTGTATTTATGTTGTTTAGGTTGTCATAAACATTACCTGTTGATTGGCGTTTTTAATTATTTCGCCATCTCAGCCACACACCCAGAAGGAGGGCTGGTTGCTTTCTTTGTTGCATGAGACCCGAATCAGTCATTTAAACTAAGAAGTGATGCAGATGTAATGTATTTCAAGGATAACACTGCACACTAAGGCAAAAGCTGTAAATTTGGTACCATGTGGTCGGCGAGAGAACATATTTTCCAAGAGCATTGCTTACACGGTATTTGAAAGGCGTATATTGTTATCACAGTGAAATGGGGCAAGAGAGATATAAAAGATACCTGAAGCAAGTGAGACGGTTCACTACAAAGTGAGCAAAAGTGCTACGTGTTTGTTAGGGCTAAAATGGGAGAAGAAGGGTCCAGAATATTGACTAAATTTTGTTCCGCTTTTTTTTGAAGTTGCGCATCCGTGGGAGCCCATATAATTCAACACAGAAATTTGGGCTAGTTGGTGATGCGACTTCGAATAAGCGCTCGTCCGGTGTCACTGTCTTTTTCTTGTGTCCCCGTCTAGTGCGCTTTTTACCATGTCGAAGCCCATTTAAATACCTCTCAAAAGCATCCGCAAGTCAACATGCAATTATTCGTTCATTATGCAATATCAAGGCAAAAGAAAATTTATTTACGCCTAAAATGAACACATATATAAGATTGCACAACAGAACTTCTTTTAGACTGGAAGCTTAATCTGCCTACATGTTTCAATTTTCATCTTTGCAAACTTATAAGCCCCAGCCGCCGGCGCGAAAGCGGCTCCTCCATTTCTGATTGTTTGCTGCCTTGGAAATTCACCCCTGCTCTACCACTTGTCTAGGCATGGGTTATTTCTTTTACGCCCGTTTCTTATATTCCAGCGGCGCATGGATTGTCCATGACTGCCGCTAAACGCAAGCAAACCACTTGATTAGGCGAGTGTATTACGGTAGATTTATTAAGCAGAGCGCTCACTCAATAACAGGGACGAATAGTGCAACTCATGATGTACGGACCATCATGCGTTAACACACCACCTACGCACACGAAAACAGTGCGTGCAGATGGCTTTACCGGCATATTGATATTCAGGCTTGCCATCAATCGTGCGCTGGCTGGGATGTCTGCTCGTACTCTCTAAGCGCATTAAATCAGAGTGAATCCCCGAGTTCCGTAGGGATAGCTAAACGGCAGGCAACGAAACCTAAAGCAACGGCAAACTTCCAAGAAACACAACATTCATAGACCTTGCTTTCTCTCCTGATAACAAGGTTTAGAAGCGTAAAAAATTTACCGTTTTTACTACGAAGAAGTATAAGCCCGCTGCGCTCTTTTTTGCCACGGAAACAGCAGTGCCGTTTTTATATAGCCTGGTGGTTCAGCAGGACATTTCTTGTAGGGAAGATGTCACGCATATCAATGGCTCGGTTCGTAGCATTCATATTACGCAAGTGTCGGCGCCCTGTCCTAGTCTTCAAAAGCGGGGATTATCACGAGTCACAGATGGGCTCCCACACAAGGAAAGCAGCTATGTTAACCTGATGATAACAAGGCCGACAATAACGAACATTTTATGTGGCGCACGCTAAAATACGTTAGCAGTATATATTGTAGCCGACCAGTCAGAATGCAGATAATACAAATGACAGGGAGGAACCGGTGAATTTATCACGCCCTTCTATCTTTACACCGTGTCTCAGTGTCAACCCCATAGATCGATCGAACGGCATGCTGCAGGCAATGGATGATAACTTGTGGAGGAATCGCCACTCCTTTACCGACGCCCTAGCCTGCGCTACCGACAACTTTAGTAGGAAAAGTTCGGCGCTCACAACGGCGTCTGTCCGATGCAACGTGCCTAGATGTCCAACCCCTCGATGTTCTCATTTTCGTGGAGCGGATTTACTCGGCGCCTCTCCGGTGCTCCTGCTAGCCACCGTCGACCCGTATTTCACAACCACCACCGTTCTGTATTTCACAAGTTTACCAACCGGCTGATAATTGTGCTAGCACCGTTATCAGCCACAGGACTTTTATCTCGCATTGCGACAGATTTGTGTCGTTCGCTGGGAAGAATTATCATGGGTGATTCAAAGCCATCGGCACACATAGAATGCAAAACCAGCCCAAAGCCGCTACCCCAAAACATGGAGTGCGATTTACTTGATTTGAAGTTGAAGTTGAAGTTTATTCATCAACATGTGAGACATACATCAGTTATCCAGTTGTTGAATGGGAAGTGGTGGTGAGAAGGCAACTGGATGCTTAAAAGTGCACCTATCCACTCCTGCGATTTCAAACGCGATTTCGTCAATCGCCATTTCGGCGCAAGCTTCGAAAGGAGCGATACACTCTGGTTCATAACGCTGTAATCAAAATAGGAAACGATAAATATTGGGACGGAAAGAAGGCGGATATCCGGGTTTTGGTGTAACGGTTCCCGCAAAGGACATCAACCGTTGAATGGTGTGCGGAACCTGTGAGCCATGGAACGGATACGAGTCGTTCGCTCCCTCGAAGAACGAATTTTATTTGATGAACAAGACAACGAACGCCAGAGGCAGAATCCACGTCGCCGAAGAAAATCACGAACCGACCAGGAACAGAAAGCTGAGGCAAAGCACATAAGGTTAAACCGCCAAGGCGACGCACCATGACGCAACACCAACGACGGCTTGAGAATGCGCCGTTACCACACCACCAACGAAGACAGCGCATTCAAAGTTGGTCATTCACAATTCAAGCGCAATTTTCTCGATCACCATTTCGGCTCAGTTGCGAAGAGTTACAATGACTCTGGTTCGACAACAACATCCGAAATATAGAGAACGTTAAAGATTCAGACGGAAGGGAGGCAGCGCTGTGCGTGCTGCAACTTCCCGCAAATGGCTTTAAATGTGAAGGAGTTAATGGTTTGCGGAAACGTGAAGGAGTCCCTACTAAAGGGTGTCATGCCCAAGTACTTCATTTGCACGCCTATCGTTCGCCTGAACGCGGTCGTGGAGAGCCTGATCGCATCCCGTTTGCCATTTATGTGCAAAAAATATCTCACTGAAGACCGTGATCAGTACGGCGTCCGAGGCCAGATAGTGAACGTTCACGTTGATGTGCAAAGACCCCTGGAGTTCCTACCACGCCTCAAGTCGGACGATAGCGCGATGGAGTGTAATACCAAGCGTCGACTCATACACAAGCCGACTTAGAAGGACAGAGTGGTCAAATCCAGAGTGTATCGGTTAAGAATAGAAGGAGGAGGAACGGGGCGCGCACATGCAGCTACAGGCTTTATAAACTTACTGATAACACGTGTGTTGTGCTGGTGCGATGTTCAAACGAGGACGTCAAATGGTTCGATGAGTTTGATGAGCATCTCGTGGTCCTCAGTGGTCGAGCCGACTGGGTTGGTGTATCACACAAACGTGAGATGTTTAACACGCGGCAGGAAAGCACTCCATGACTGTCTTCTAGAATAAAGCCGGTCCTTTCAAGTTGCAATGAGCTTACGGGCTTTGATGTAGGCTCAATAGCAAATTACTAACAAAAGTGTTTTGTTTCGCGCACTCCGCGAATTGCACTCTGCTTCGCAGGTCATCGTTCTTTAGCGAGTGGAAGAGCGTTTTTGTTTTCAACCAACCAATCCCATGAGTCCCAACCTTTGTTTCTTTCCAATCGATATATGGGGAAACTCAGCCAATCCTAACGAACGCGACTGTCGAAATCCACATTGGTTCACTAATTGCACAACACAACCTGCGTCTGGAGTTTAACGCTTCCTCTTCGGCGGTGCACAGCTTAGGTCAAAGTAGAATCCTCGGTAACAAGGCGCTTGCACTATTTATTCC
This sequence comes from Haemaphysalis longicornis, assembly GCA_013339765.2. Lineage (NCBI taxonomy): Eukaryota > Metazoa > Arthropoda > Arachnida > Ixodida > Ixodidae > Haemaphysalis > Haemaphysalis longicornis. The sequence goes on along the minus strand of CM023448.1, from coordinate 30,573,444 downwards.
GATTATGCCGCATGAGCTCAATCATAACAATTATTTTCTGTCGTACAACCTGTTACTCTCGTGGCTTTGAACTTAAATATAGTCTTCTCCAACCTATATTAGCCGAGTTTCCCCGTTTGAAGAATTTCATCTTCATTTCACCTCAGCTGCATTGTGCCCTTTGCCCCGCATTTCGTGACCCGCCGCATCGTACTCTGCGGTACCTGAGTACGCTGTACGCCCCTTCAGGCGTTGGTTTGACGCATCCGCACTACGCCGCTGCGTCATCGCCTCAGCACGTGCTTGACAGTCCTTCTGACCAAGAGGAGAGCAGCGATCGACTATTCATTGATGAGAAATACACCGGGCCGGCTTACCTTAACGTTGAACTTCAGCCATCATCGTCAAGCGGCGTCTTTCCATCCCGCGGATATAGCCCAGCAAGTTGCTTCACTGGAGAATTTCTATTCCATCCTAACCACCGTCACCCTAAGCCACTGACCCGGGCACCAGGTAACATCTGAGTTAACAATGAATGTCACCCACAAAAGAGCTTAATAAAAGCTTAATCAATTGAAAGAAATGATTCACCATGTTAAACCAGATTTAATTTTTATATCGAGGTTTATCTTAGCTAATCCACCGCCATTTTTTTGTGGCATCGCAAGTGGGCATAGTCGTCAAAAACCAAATAAAACTAATGGTGGGCCACATTTCGATATAGAACGCTTACACCTAGGCTATCAAAATGCAGCGGAACTGCCTTCAAGCATGTCTCAAAACAGCATAACGCATCAAGCTGTTACAAAAGATTTGTAAACTTGCCGAGAAGGGGTGCGGAAAGGCGACAATATTGAGGAGGTAAATACCTGTTTCGACATTAAAACCACGTTTAAACCAAAGGTTCATGATGGGACGAAAATGCGATTAGGGGAGAAGAACCATTCGATATCAATTACTTCTTTTGCCAGTAGCCCTAATTCTGTTTCCAAAATCGTGACTTTGCAACAATGTTGCGAACATTCCCTGACCTGGAAGTGATCAACACGTGTTTTTGATTTGCTACCTATCGCTTCCTATTGGCTGGTGCGAAACACATTGCCAGTCTGCGCTAAATAAATGACTAGCAATTTGGACTGTCGAAATTTCTGGGTGAGAAAAAATGTTTATATTACAACAAACATTTTATTTTTTATATTGACACAACGTATATATCTGATAAAAAACACTTCCAGACATAGAAATGCAAACGCATACGCAGAAATGTTTTCTGGAAACAGTAAAAACTCTATTTATGAAACCCGGTATAAGGAAAGTCCCGATTTGACGGAAATGTTCTGATCGCCCCTCAGACAACCAGATCGTCCACTGCTTTGGGTAACTCAAAATAACGAAACCAATAACATGATGACCTCCGCTTTACCAACTGTTTCTCAAGAAATGCACCTAAAATGTGCTATTCTTTTTGGTATCTTTTGGAATGAACGCCACAAAATTTATTTATGGCGCGCACGAGATAACATCGCCAAGCACCATTGTTCAGTTTTTAGGAAACTGCGCAGTGCAAAGCGGGAGTTGTACTTTTAAGTTGAATTCACTGATTGGCGCCAGTACTAAAAAGAAGTCTCCTACGCACATTATAGATTGCGTTGGTGCTTTTCCGACTTAGTATTTGGCCTTCGCATTTTTCAGTGCGTGCCGTTTGTTCTTCGTTTGACAGGGTTCTGCTGTGGTTGCGTACTTTCGCCTACGTTTTCATCATTCTCATTTAGAACTCTTGTTGGTATTGGCAAGTTCAATTAAAACTCCTACAGTCCGTGCAGCGTTGCTACTCGTGCGAACGGAAGTGATGCACTATCCAACGCCCTGCTAAACCTTGTCAGGAGCTCATCAGACATGGTCCGCCAAAGTACGCATACTTTGGACGCGAAACCGGGCTTACACAGCAGTAACAAGAAGACTAAAACTTTACGCAGTGCAGCAGACGGCGCTCCAGCCGGTACTCTTCCTACAATATTTAAAGGGAAAGGCAAGAAAAAACAAGAGCAACACGAACTGCAATTTTGCAGCCCTTCCTGTCCTTCAGGTAAAAATAACGGGCAGAGCTCTACAGTAGTGCTTAGAAAGCCCCCATGTAGCGAGAACATACAATTCAATAAAACAATTTTACTTACCCCTGTCGTTGGCTCTGCGTACGCGGCATAGACGGGAGATGCTCGTGTGGACGGTGTTATGTAGCAGGTTTTCAATGGCCGCTACACAGAGATAAATTTCTAGCGAAGTCCGAGAGAAAAAATGGTAGCATACTTTCCAATCTAAGGGTAACGGTTTTAATGTCAATCGCGCCGCCAGCGTCATGTTCTTTTAAGCAAAGTCTCTGAATAGTGCTTACCCAAAAATATAAACGAGTTATATGGCGAAGTGTGAATGAAGTGGGGATAAAATCGGATATCGCTCGATAGCCATTGCAAAGGAAACCGTAGACACAAAGCGTAGTGATTTATTAAAATAAAAAAAAGATTCCTTCAAATTGCAGCTTCTTTACTGCAAGTAACAATGGTGAACGACCGAAAAACATTTATTATCGACAATAAATCCATCAGCTGCGGGAAGGTAAAACAAAAGAAACTTGAAACGTCCTAATCTCCGTTGAGCGCATGGAACTTTTGAACCCTTATATCTCGTAGGTATACATCGTTCTCTGGAGATTAAAAAGTTATGGGGCATGCTTGATTTCAGGGATCTGTAGTAAACCGAAACAAGGACTTTATTGTCAGAGGAATATTCGTTACAGACATATTGGTCTTGTAGTAACTGGTCCAACATTTGTCCTCCGCTCACCTTCCTCTTTACTTCATGAAAAACCCAAACAAATTTTGTACCATTTATAAAAAGGAAAAACAAACACTCCCATAGATGCATGTTGACAATTACCAATATTATTGGCATCTTCATCATCATCACCAGCCTATCTACGCCCAGTGCAGGGCAAAGGCCTCTCCCATTATGTTCCAATCACCCTGGTCCTGTGCTAACTGCAACCAATTTATCCCCGCAATGTTGTTGATGTCATCTCCCCATCGAACTTTCAGCCGCCCCCTGCAACGCTTGCCTTCTCTAGGATCAACTCTGTTACCCTTAACCACCAACGTTCAGTTTGCCTTGGCATAAATGGCCTTCCCTCGTCCATTTCTTCGTCCTAATTTGTACTGATATGTCCTTAAACCGCGTTTGTACACTTAACCACTCGGCTCCATTCCTGTCCCTTAATGTTACACCGATCATCTTCCGTTTCATTGCTCGCTGAGTCATCCTGAATTTAAGTTGAACCCTCTAAGTGAGCTTCCAAGTTTCGGCCCCGTAGGAGAGTACAGGTAAGATGCAGCTGTCATACACTTTTTTCTTCAGGGACAATAGTATGCCGCGATTCATTTTCTGAGAATGCCTCCATATGCACTCCACCCCATTCTTACCCTTCTAATTATCTCTGCCTCATGGCTGGGATCCGGCGTACCAACTTGGCCTAAGTATATATATGCGCTTATCACTTCCACTGCCTCGCCACGTATCTCAAGCCGCTGTGCTGTCCCGAGGTTATTGATCATTACTTTAGTTTTCTGCATAATAATTTTGAGGCCCACGGTTTTACTCTGTTTGTCGAGTGCGGAAAGCATGCTTTGCAATTCGTCCCCCGAGTTACTTAGCAAGGTAACGTCATTACCAAATCTGAGGTTACTGAGGTATTCTTCAATACCCTTACTCCTACCTGTTTCCAATCCAACATACTGAATACTTCTTCGAAACCTGCTGTGAATAAAATTGGAGAGATTGTGTCGCCTTATCTGACGCCCTTCCTTATAGGCATTTTTGTGCTCATTATTATGAAGGATGATGGTAGCTTTGGACCCATTGTAGATATGCTCTAGTATTCTACATAATGCTTATCTACACCCTGGTTCCGCATTGCCTGAATGACTGCTGAGGTTTTGACTGAGTGAAATGCTTTCTCGTAATCTATGAAGGCTATATATAGAGGTTCAGTATACTCAGCGCACTTCTATATCACCTGATTGATTGTGTGAATATAGTTCCTTGTTGAATATCCCTTACGGGACCCTGCTTGTTCTTTAGGTGGACCGAAATCTAAGGTTGCAGAAATTCCGTTAGCTATTACCTTGGTAAGTACTTTGTAGACGACTGATAGTAAGCTGATCGGCTTGTAGCTTTTTAAGTTCTTCAGGTCACCTTTCTTATGAATTAGGATGATGTTCGCGTTCTTCCAAGATTCCGGCACACTCGCAGTCATTATGCATTGCGTATACAGGTTTGCCAGTTTTTGAAGAACAAGTTCAGCTTAAAGTACGTCCGCAGATATTTCTATTATGAGAAGAACAGCTTAAGACATGCCACTTCAAACGTGGCCGCTCCAGAGACACGTTTGAACACGACGGGAATTCCGCGTCGGGGTCCACACCGGTGGCAAAGGCACGCAACTACTGTTGTGTTAGGGTGAGTAGGCGGTGGTTCTCGAGGCACCAGAACTCGTCCATCATGTTCTTTTCAATTTTGTCGTCTCTGGTAGAATCTGTAGTCTCCGTCAGCCTTAGTGAGGTAAAGGATTTTGACGTTGGTGCACCGGCTGAGAGTAACGTACAGCCCTCCTATTCGCAGCTTTGTCTTCTTCTCCTTCTCATCAGCGGTTCCCCTACGGGAAGTTGACGACGGTGGTTGAACGCGAAGCTATCACGTGATGGATTCTTTGGTTGGTAAATCCATAGGGGCATCCTGCCGCAATCATCAACAGAGGCACTGCGGACGGGGTGAGAGCAACGTACACGGCGTCCTCTTCGCAGCTTTGTCTTCTCCTTCTTCTTCTTCAGCGGTTCCCCTAAGGGAAGATGACGACGGTGGTTAAACGCGAAGCTATCTCGTGATTGATTATTTGTTTTGCCAATCCCTATGGGCACGAACGTGGGACATCCCCCCAAGCAAGAGATGCTTCGCCTCTAAAACAGGATTGTTGCATGCCCTGGACGAGGTACTTGTAAACGTCCATAGCCCAAAAATGGCTAGGAACTAGTTCTGCATCTGAATCTATGAATCCCCAAACAACAGGTCTTGAGAGGGCCCTTATATGTGCTGAGGGCTCACTAATGAGCACAAGGGGAGGCGATTGTTCAACGGAGCTAGCCAGTGTGCCTTCACAACTGAAATGGTAAAGGGAAATGCTTCGGCCGAATATGCTAGGGATGAAGGAGGCGACAATATCTGCTACGGCAACCCGTATTTTTATTTCCAAAGGTTTAAGAGTACAACTGACCCTCCAATGCCAGCGACATATGTGCAGCTTTTAAATTCATCCCGTTGAAGTGCGCCAGATATACAACAACGTACCATGGTGGCTGGAACCAATGGGTGCTGACCAACCTGAAGCCAATGATATGCCCTTCGCTGACCTATTGTCATTCGAATTTTACGGTTAACCAGTTCTCAGCCTTCGTGTTGCTAAGGAGTGTTACTGGACAGTCCACAATTGGAACATCCAGCGTCTTAACGAAAACTTCTCTCCTGGTGAAACAGTCTTCCGATGGACTCTGCACTGCGATGCGACATCCACTTCGCCGACCATCGACTGAGAGAAAGTGAAAAGCTTTTACGTGACAGGGGAACCACACATAAGTATGCAGAAGAACGCCTTTTTTGGCGTTTGTGTTGAAAAGTGCACAGAAGCTAAAGATTTCTGGAGGAGGCTCAAAGCTTTTAAAAGCCTTCGACCGTGATATCGACTACTAGGGCACGTATTTTGTGCCTCACCGGAAAATGCAAACCGCTGTTGTGCTGTTGCATAAATCTTCTCTTGCAGGTCATACAACCGTTTCTCAAGACTTACCACTGGGCATAAGAAATTCAGAGATTGCTGCAACTATACCAAACTTAATTACCCTGGTCATTTTGTGACGAAAGCTGCAGGAACAGCCGAAGTGAATTGGATCACGTGGATGAAAGAATTGCAAGGCTATGTTTTGGACAACTGTAAAAAAAACAATTTTATACCTGAGCAAGCTCACTGGTTGGTAGGATCTTAAAACATTATTCGGGCAATTATAAAACTTGGGATGGACATGTCTCTTGATGTATAATGCCTAGATTTACCGGAATTATTCTAAGGCGACTAATGCAGCTACTGAGCTGTCTGGAGTCTACGGACGCTGGTACCGAACAAATTGCTATCCTAAAAAATCAGCCATTTCATCCAACAAGATTTGTTATATTTGACCGGAGGGAGACTGTTAGAAAATGTGATCTGGTTGGGAAGAAGACAAAATTGAATCATGAAGCGAGTAGCCAGCGCACGGCCCGCGGTTTTTTCTAAATCATCATCACTGTTTTCACAATTCCTGTAGTGATTCTAAGGTCACCAATATACTGGTGTTCCTAAGAGTGTCGCCTTCCGGGTTTTCGACAACTCTGTCAGGAGAAGACTGTTAGCTAAACGGCTATTTGGAGGTCCTGGATGATCTCTTAATAGCGGCTTCTGATGGCGCACTCACTAAGAGCTGCTGACAGAAAAACGCCTTTACAAAGGCGAGTTTTTAGTGAATTATAGCGTGAAGCAGACCACGTCGTTGCATTCTTTGTCGGTGTAGGGATGGACGGCCGTGGGAACATGGAGGCACTTTAACAAAACCGGGAGCAACGCTGTCCTGCATTGCCAAAAGTGCGAGTGCAGGCCCAGATTTGACCAAACATGCGCGTTTGGAAAGTACAAACAACTTCTCGGCAATGACGATCTTCGAAGCCTACGAAACGTACAAGTGAATACGAAAGGGTTAGACTCTGAGCAACTTACATATTGACTTGCGATAGAAAGAGCTCGAATTCCTCGGTCAATTTGCTGCAATTGCGTGATTGTTCGCTATGTGTAGATATGAACGCAATTGCAATTTTTTGTCTTTATGTTCTTCGTTCCCCTTTTTAATTTTATATCCCAGGGTATATATTTCTCCAAGGTTAAATGACCTTTTTGGTGTTTTTCAGCGCCTAGTCTTGTATCTGGTTTTCACTTTTTTGGGCGGTGTTGTTTCTTATCAGTATTTGCAGGAAATCCGCACTTGTTCGCTTTTTTCTCTGAGCACCCAAGGAAGCAATCTCCGTGCCGCAGATGTATTATACGCTGCAATAAAACACTTCTTTTGACATCACCAATTTTATATAATGCTGGCGTATTTATTTCATTGAAATATTTCTCCCTTTGCTGTTGTGTTGCCGGTTAAGCTAGGTTGAATACGACTGTTTAGAAGAAGTTTTGTTCTGCTTGGTGGTGCCAACATCCGTGCAGACGCTACATTAAAAACTCTTCGTTTGCGTACGTCTAATTCAACTGATATTGTGTAAGTAAATAGTACACTATCCCGTAAATTTTCTAAATCAGAGAGTGCCTTTTCAACCTCTGCAGTAACTAATTTGTATCTCAACGTTCATGCAATTGCAGCTGTCGAAATGATTGCCCTATTCGATTGAAATATTTATAGCGCCATTGCAACTCATAAAAGCAGGTATAGACAGACGATATCTTAATACCATAACAGTACGTTTTATACTCAATTCTTCAAATAATAAATCGAATACTTCTATACAGGTATTTTTTTCGAAGTTTCAACAGGTGAAAACTTCTCTTTATAAGACCCTTTTTATACCAAGCAGATTTTTATCTCTTGTGCTTATATAATGTTTGACTTGTGCGTACTTTTTTGTGAATGGTTCTTTTTTGTCACCCGTGCCAAATACTCGTGGGTTTCACGAAGGCAAATCCGGAATTAACCCAGCCGGCACAAAAAGTGTGTCCCAAGACCGGCCCGTCTATGGCCGCTTTCTGGCATGTCCGGGTAGCATCCAGGTTCTGGCATCCACTGATCATACGATGAGCTGCCAACATTCGGCAACCAGCACTTCGGTATTTCTCCGTCCGCCCGTGTTCAGACGCACAACGGTAGCTACCCGGCTGCAAGATATTCAATTCACTTTCGGCTGCCGATGTTGAGAAAGAAAACGGCCGAAGTACGCCTTTAGGGCATCCGTTTTTCATTTGGGAGGCGGTGTTCAGCCGAAGCATGGCAAGCGACCGGCCACAGAATATCCGTATTCTTGTGGCACTTGGTGTTCGAAAGGAGAACGGCCGGAGCGCGGCTGCCTCACATTCGCTCTTTCAACGGTGAACGGTGCGTCCGGCGGCAGAATACTCGTTTTCCTTGGGCAGCCGGTGTTATACAGGAGACCGGCCGACACAGGGCCCCAGAATTATACATGTTTCATTCAGTTAATTGTCCTCGGACGAATCACGGCAAGCGAACGGCCGCAGCAATTTTGGCAACCGGTGTAAAAAGGGAGACCAGTCTACATAAGGTCTCAGGTTATACGTAATTCTTTTGGTAAGCGGCGCACAGCCGAACAACTGCACGGGTCCGGGCGCCAAGAATTCATGCACAGACATGTTTGGATGGAGACCCACCGGTGTAGGACCAGTGTTTTACCTGGGTGAAGAAAGAGTCCTTAGGGAGCCGGATGACGCAGACGCGTTTTTTACCCGCTGGGTTTTTCTACGTATTAAATGAACATACTTCGTTTGGCAAGCAGCAATGAGTATTCCACCTGAACGGGCAAGGGGCAAGGACTCACTGGACCATACCAGGGAACCTTTTATGCCATCGGAATGCCATTTATTGGAAGAAGAAGACTGCGCCACACCGACGGGTGAGCTAAGGCTTACCTCGCCAATGATACCCGCTACCACGCCTCGCCCCCCGGCTTCGTCGAAGCATCAGCTCGAGGCTATTTGCCCCCTCAAGAAACGGAGACCACTGGACACATCGACCCGGTAGAGATGTCCGACAAGAGATGGCGGTAGTTAACCAAAATAAGTGGCCTTAAAGGGCGTCGAGCAAGCGGAACCACGCAGGAGCTCAACCAGCGCCATGTCAAGGACTCCCCACCAAAGAAAGGGAAGGGCACAAAAAAGCGCAAGTTTGCGGCTGTTCCTACAATAATACTGCGGAAAACAATGTTGCACTACTGTGTTGGTGATAAACGTAGAAGAGGCTAAGCTCGTGCATTGGTAGTCTCAACTTCGTGCTCTGCTTTATAGGATTTAATGAATGTCTATTCAGAAACACGTGTTATTTTAAATTTGCCATAACAACCAAGCCTTGTGAATGATGAAGCCTGAATGTTAATTTAGTTTCGGTGTTTGAAGGTGAGCTTAGCTATACTTCAGAAATTTATTGATTTATTCAAAATACCCCTAAAGGCCCTCACTAGGAGGGTATTACATGGGGGGCAGGATACATTGAGAACGAAAAAAAAGAATACTAGCAGCCCGTTATTAGGCAAACAAATAAATACAAGTGGGTGTGAGGCAAAAAAAGAAAGCTAGAAAGAAGGAAAACAAACAAAAAAAATTCCCCGCATTTCCCCGAGGGGAAGAATGTGAAAGTGCGAATGCACGAGTTGAATTTGCGCGGTTCGGTAATGTTCGCGAACGAGAGATCACACACACACACACAACTACAAAGAAAGAAAGATGCATGTATTCACAGACACCTATTTGTGTTGTCGTTGTACTTGATTGCTAGAGCGGATCTCAGCTTTGAAATTTGGTGTCAGAACTCCTTTAAGCGGGTGCATTAGCCCTTCTCACGCCCGATTCCTGGCCAATCCCCCACGTGGGTATGTGCCATGTCAGCGGCTAGGCAGCGCGCGCCCATCTCCCCTCGTTGCTAAGGAAGACGAGAAGCGCGCGCACCCGCAGCTGTTGCTATGCGGACTACGGCGGCGGACGATTCAGGCTCGCTTAAGAAGTGCATTCCACTTAAAAATCTTGAAGGAACTCTAGAACCTATAAAAGCACTTTTTAGTAAAGTTAACATACGAAGTAAGTGTGTAAAAGTTATTCGAATTTGGTCGGATCTGTAAAATTTGCAATGTGAGATGGTAGGGCATTCTAATCCACAATTGTGCGAGGTATGAAGGATTGTGAATTTTTGGAAGTGTGGCATTTCACACGTGTCACTTTTAAGGCATGGTCCCGTCGGGAAAGATGGTCGGTGTCGATGAAAAGAAATCAGGATGAAGAGAATAGTGATGGTACAGTTTATGAAACAATGATAAACGTGACAGTTTACGTCGATGTGAAAGGATAGGTAAGGATGTGCGATGTTTCAGAGCCGTGAAGCTAGTATGACGTGAATAATCTGAAAAGAGGAAACGAACGGCACGATTTTGAAGGGATTCAATTTTGTCAACTAAGTATACTTTGTCAGGGTCCCAAATGGCAGATGCGTATTCAATTTTAGGTCTGATGACAGTTGTGTATGCAAGTTTGTGGAGGTTAAATGGAGCATGTTTTAGTCTGTGCTTTAAAAAAACAAATGAGTGGTTGGCGGATGCAAGAATGATGTCGAGATGATGATTCCATGTCAGGTCACAGTGCAGGTTAAGTCCCAGGTACTTGTAAGTGTCTGCTAGCTCAACAGTAGTGTTATTTACGGAATAGGAAGTTTCAATGCGCGATGCGTGGTTTGTAAATGACAGGAGTTTAGTTTTGGAATTTTTCAACGACATTAACCGAGTGGAACACCAAGTAGATAAAGAGTCAAGGTCAGTTTGGAGGGCCAGTTGGTCAGTAGAGCAGGTTATTGTACGGTAAATAACACAGTCATCAGAAAACAGCCTGATCCTTGAAGAAACGCATTAGGTAAGTCATTGATAAAAATTAGAAAAAGTAGAGGGCCCAGGACACTGCCTTGAGGTACACGAGAGTGTACTTGAGGGAAAGAAGAATTAACGTTATTAGCAGATGTGAATTGAGCCCTTGATGACAGAAAATCTTTAACCCATACAATTACAAGAGGGTGGATATTAAGTTGTGTAAGTTTGATTAACAATCTGTGATGAGGTACCCAGTCGAGAGCTTTGGAAAAATCTAGCAATATTGAGTCGATTTGAAGCCCAGCGTCAAGGGATGAGTGAATATCGTTAATAAAACCAGCGAGCTGAGTGTCACACGAATACCCTTTCCTAAACCGGTGTTGGTATATAAAGATGATATTGTGTTCTTCTAAGTAGCTAATCACCTGTGAGTGGATGATGTGTTCGAGAAGTTTACAAATAGTGCTTGTTATTGATATCGGTCTGTAGTTGAGTGGTGATAAGGAATGGCCGGATTTAAAAATGGGTGTTACTTTTGCTATTCTCCAATATTCAGGAATTGCACCAGATGAAATGAACTGTGAAAAAAGAGCGGACAAGATGCGGTAGATACCATCAGAAGTATTTTTTAGTATTTTATTATTGAAACTGAGGTTGTCCGGAGCAGAGGAGTTTTTTAGTTTGTTTAGTAAAAGATTGAATATCTACTTCGCTAATCGTAATCACTGGCATGTTAGTGTAAGCAACGTAGCTTACGTTAGGACAACTGATAATGTTTTCACGGGTAAATACGGAACAAAAGCTATCGTTAAACACCTGCGCGCAACCATCATCTGGAATCACGTCACCATTGACTGATGAAAGCGTAATAACGGGATGCGATCGGGGGTTAATTAAGCGCCAGAACCTTTGTTGTCTGTTAGTTAACATGGAGTGTAAATCGTGAGTGAAAAAATGACGGCGTGTAGTTTTAAGAAGCGCTTGATATTGTTGGTCACACAATTTGTACCGGTGCCATGAAGTCGATCCTTTATTCTTGCCTGTTTGCCTGTAAAGTCGTTTCTTTTTGTTATTAAGGCGACGAAGTTGATCGTTAAACCAAGGAGCAGTGTTAGTGCATGATATGGTAATCACTGGTATATATTTGGCGATGAGTTGAGAAAATGTATTTTTGAAAAGAATCCAGTTTGCTTCGATGGAACGGGACAGATATTCACGCAGAAATCCTTTAGAAAAAATGGATAATTCATGGTTGATACGATCGAAGTTAGCTCTGTTGTATCAGCTTATCGGTTTTCTTGTTATTTTTTACTTATGATGTGAATACGTTAGATTTCACGTGATGATGCAATGATCTGAAAGCCCATCGAGTTTGATGATGTCAGAACAAAGATCCGGATTATTTGTCAGGATTAGATCAAGGGTGTTGGCTGAGGTGGCGGATTGTCTTGTGGGCTCGGTGATAAGCTGAACAAGGGAGAAATCAAGGCAACACTCAAGGAACGCAAGAGCTTCAGTATCGCTGGCGATTACAGATAACGTAGACCAATTAATGACCGGAAAATTAAAGTCACCAAACACAATGAGCTCTGAATTAGGAAAACGCGTACAAATGTCACTCAAAACTTCACGAAATTCGTTAGCAAATAATGTATGCATGTCGGGGGGGTGGGCGATAAACAACACCAATAATGACATTAGTTATTCCACACCTCAATGACACCCATACACACTCAAGAAATGAATTGATTGGAATTAATACAGCGATTATTTCTTTTTTTACCGCAAGAAGCACACCGCCGCCTCTACGATGTGCGCGGTCACAGCGGAAAATGTTAAACTCAAAGTTGCACACAAGAATCAAAACATCAGGAATAACATCACTGAGCCAAGTTTCAGTTAGGGCGATTACAGATGACGAACATGAATCAATCAGTGAGGAAAGCGCCACGTTTTTTGACAATATACTCCTAATATTAGTAAACAAAAAACTTGGGATGGTGGTGGAACTCTTCTGCGCACTGGAAGGCGAGGGCAGGTTAGTAGCTGGGTGTAAACGAAAACGTCACTGTCCTGGGCTTGCCGAAGGGCTTGTACCTTGATGAGTGCTAGTGGTGTGCTGCGCAACATGCACTGCGCAATCGCCATTTGAGTCCCAAGTGTATCAGTGTTAATAAGTAGTTTATCGAAGGATAGACGGACACGATCACCGTCTTTCTTAATAGACTTGGAAAAATGGAGGAGTTTTCGGCGTTTATCGCGAACAGACTGAGAGTAGTCGCGAGAAATACTCAGTGTAGTGTTTTTTTAATTTGAATCCACGGCTCATCACTGTATCGACTTTTTTTTCGTTGTAAAGTTTAGCTATAATAGGCCGCGGTTTTTCAGGGGAAAAGCGGCCTATTCGGTGAGCCCTCACTACACGACACCACTTTATGTTTCAACAAATGACTAATTTGTTGAAACATAATCGCCAGCATCCTAGCAAACGCTGTTTTTGTCGGTTTTTGTTGCTCAACGCAGCCTGTTGATTTCACTGACGATTTGGCTCTAGCAATAGATAAGCTTCAAAGAGTAAGCTGTATTTTCTTGTACGGCGCAAAAAGCATTTGGAGGTGTTCCATATCAGCTTCTTGTTAGTACATTGCGGCATAAACTGAATGAATCAGTTGTTAGATGGATAGCCGGGTATATCTCTTTCAGACAGCAGTCGGTCGCTCTCAGTGCTTGTTTGTCCAGATAGTTTCCCGTGACCTCAGGAATTCCCCTAGGGTCAGTTGCGCGCCTTCCTTTGTTTCGGTTATATATAAATGCTATTACTATTGGCCTCAAATCTTTGTTCAAACTGTTCGTGAATGACTGTGTAGTTTACAGTACTATAGCGAATGAACGTGATTCCGAATACTTGCAGCTCGATTTTAATTTAATAAAATCTTGGTGTGTTGATTCAGAAAATCCGTTGTATGTTAAAAATCTGTTAACGTCACATTTACAAGAAAACCTTCGTTTTATTGAATACGTATACCGTAAAATACACTGCTTTAGGAACGGCAGGGGAATATATAACTAGGAATTTATTTAACGAGAGGTTAAATAAATTCGTTCACGTTCACAACGGCTGCACGGGTTTTTCGATTTCTGAGATAACATTTCAGCGAACCTCCACCTACCTTAAAAGAACAACCGTAGTTTACACATGGGCCCTCAATGTTGGAGTACGCATGTGTTTTCTGTGATACCTAACCAAAGAGCTGGTTGATACGCTCGAAAACATACAGAATAGGGCAGTCCGATTCGTATTAGATTATTGGCACTGTCCACTTATTATGAGGGAAAGTAAGAGTAAACTTAATGGTTAGACGGGAAAGATCCGAGACGAAACATCAGGTTGAAATATTTTCGTAATATATATATCTTTCAAAAACTGGAATACAAGGGGAGAAGTAGTGTCACTAGGGAGAAGTATATGCAAGCGCCATTCTATATATCCCAAAGTGGGACCGCTAGATTAAAGCAAATTATTACTTTACTTCAAAGGTGACGCCTTGCACGATTAATTTTATCTTAGATGAATACGAGAGTGTAATTACCTTCCATGTATGATTCTACGAACTGTTTATAATGATGATTTTCACCGTGCTTTGTTAAAATATTTTGTTATTTGGTATCATATTTGATGCTTAGTGTTATTTATCTCCCTTCTGTAATTCATGCAAAGGCAGGAGATATCAAATAAATAAATAAATAAATAAACTTGCGGAGCCGCAAGTTCGCCTCCGACGGGTTCAGAACCTTATGCATTCAAACTTGAACAATTAAATATTTATTGTTTTATTCGTTGCAGTATGCAATGTTGCCTATATGAATACCACCATTGCTATGTTATTGTTTTTAAACAAATTATGAAACTTTAGTCTTAAGCCTTTCCTTGCGTGAACACAGAGGGATACAACTGAAGCCACCTTCAGCAAGGCGTCATTCGCAACGCGTCTAGAAATTGTTTGCCGTAGTACGACATCACAGAAAAATTAGGTTCTTTTGGGCGCATAACTTATAAAAACAACATAAAACATAGATTTCCTACGATCAGCCCTGTCAAAGATCATCAGAAATGTTGATCGAGTAGAAAATTTCCTTGCAAGAAAAATGGGCATATACTAGACATGCTTTTCGTGGGAAGGAAATTATATTGAATGCTCATCAGTTTTTGTAGAGTACCAAAACGCTTCGTAAAGGCATTCGCGCCGGATTTATATAATAAAAAATTGGCAAACCAACTATTGTAAAAATAGTTGATTTAGTCAGAGCATGAAAGTGCTCAGGAAGATTGTCTTAAATAAAATTGGCTAAAAGCGGCACATTCATCTTTGTGAAATTAAAAAGCCTCCCGCCTCACCCCCCATCCTTCCACGTTTATTGCAGGTAAGTCGCCCCACAGAAGATATCAGGACATGAACAATACATCTATTCCCGCTCTACAAAGAAATGAATATTTTCTGCATTCGACAGTAAAAGAGGCACAGCAATTAAAGGAACGACGATTTGTTAGCACTGTTTAATAAATGAATTTTAATGTCAACTGTCGCTGATATTTAAGCAAGGCTGCGAAGGCTAGACGGCTGGTGGTTGCGCGCGGGCTCACTTTGATGTGGCTGCACTGGACCCAAAATGCTGGGTTTGTGCTGCTGCACAGCGCGACTGAGTCATCTGCTGCGTGATTTGTAGTGACCTGCCTCAGTACAGTTAACGTACTGCGGCTGAACTCTAATGCCCATAGCACGGCCGTATTTCCGGCCGCATTAGTCCGGATAGAGTCCGACGGCCGCCTTTCGGCTGTCCTCCGGTGGCCGTACTTTGGCTGTACACGGGTGGCTTTGGAATGGCCGGAGCCCTGCGGCTAGAATCTGGCCATATGAACGTACGCCGGTCAACTGGCGACGGACACTGGCCGTTGGACAGCCATAGGATTACGGCCGTATACAACCAAAGGCCCACATTTGGACACGGGCCGAACATGGCTGCCGGAAAAAGGCCGGACAGAAAATCACCGGCCAAAGTACACCGGCTTGATTTAGGCCGAACAGTCCTGTGCTCCCTGGGAATGATTTTGTAATGTTCACCTGAAGGCAGTAAGAAACGGGAAATTTGTTTGTGGATATCAGTTAAATATGCTTTTTGAAGTAATGTCGTATCGTGAAGCCCCCCCCTGTACTTGAAGCATAACATTAGTTTTTCGTCATTGTCCGGTCTTAAATTTTCGCTTCAATAGGCGCTGCATGAAATTACTATATACTGATCGCCTTTGCCTCTTAGTTCAAGCCTTCAAATTCGAGCCACATAAAGACCTATAAAAAGGCATCCACTAAATATATGTTTCATTAAAACGCTCCGTTCGAATGTCGTTCTGATCACAAGGGTGCAGCATATTTCTACAGATTGCATGTCTACATTTTTGACCGCGCATCCAGTGTTCTGTGACTACATACGATTGCTTATTTCAAAGAAGCAACTACACTGTACGACCGAATATTCCACTATAATTAGTAAATACTGCTTGTAAACACACAATTTTATTGAAAATATTGGTCCCCAAAATAAAGCCGTTAGAAAAACAAATTTTGTATTAAAAACCACCATTCCTTGTTGTATTGCTCGAGCACAGGTTATCAATTGCGGACAGAAAAAAAACAACGAAACAATACGTTTATTTATTTTTGTATTTATAGGAAATTCATAGTTATAGCAATTATTACTACTACGTGAAACGGGGCATACAATATGACCCATCCCTGCTCCGTCTGTGCCTTTCACGCAGATTAGGAAAGTGTCTGCTATGTGAAATGAGAACGTGTAATCCACTTTCACCGTAAGCATATGTAGCTTTGTGAAGGATGTAACTGCCAAAGGCGGTGCTACCTCAGGCAGCACAGGACTGTCCGGCCTCAAGCAAGCCGGTGTTCCTTGGCCGGTGATTTTCTGTCCGGCCTTTTTCCGGCAGCCGTGTTCGGCCCGTGTCCAAATGTGGGCCTTTTGGCCGTATATGGCCGTACTCCCATGGCTGTCCTACGGCCAGTGTCCGCCGTCCAGTCGACCGGCTTACGTTCATATGGCCGCAGTCCAGCCGTAGGGCTCCGCCCATTCCAAAGCCAACCGTGTACGGCCGAAGTACGGCCACCAGAGGACAGCGTAGGTGCAGTGGTCGGACTCCAGCCGGACTAAAGCTGCCGGTAATACGGCCGTGTTACGGGCATTGGAGTTCAGCCACAGTACGTTAACTGTACTGAGGCCGCTCACTGCATGTCGCGCAAGCAGATGACTCGGTCACACTGTGCAGCAGCACAAACCCACCATTTTGGGTCCACTGCAGCCACATCAAACTGAGCTCGTGCGCAACCACCAGCCGTAAGCCTTCAGGGTAGCCTTGCTTAAAAAATCGGCGTCAGTTGACACCAAAATTCATTTATTAAACACTGCTCAGAAATGGTCGTTCCTTTATTTGCTGTGCCTCTCTTTCTGTCGAATACAGTAAATATTCAGTTCTTTGTAGCGCTGGAATAGATGTATTGTCCATGTCCTGATAGCCTCTGTGGGGCGGCTTACCAGCAATAAATAGGGAAGGGAGTTGGCGGGAGCTGTTGAATTTCACAAAGATGAAAGTGCCGCTTTTAGCCAATTTCTTTTAAAACAATTTTCCTCAACACTTTCATGCTCTGAATAAATCAACTATTTTGGCAAAAGTTGCTTGACCAGTTTTGTTGTATATAAAACCAGCGTGATTGCCTTTACAAAGCGTTTTTGTACTCCACAAAAACTGCGGAGCATTCAAATTCCTTCACACCAAAAGTATGTCCAGTATTTGACCATTTTTCTTCCAACAAATTTTCTACTCGATAAATTTTCTGATGAACTTTCACAGGGCTGATCCTAGGATAGATCAAACAAGTGCTTTCATTTTCAATCTATTTTTTATTGTTGTTTTGATGAGTTACGTCTACACCACTCAATAGCCCAAAATAACTTAACTTTCCTGTAATGTCGTACTACGGTAAAAAAATTCTAGACTTGTTGCGAATGACGCCTTGCTTCAGGTGGCTGAAGTTGTAACGAAAGGCGTAAGACTAGTTTCATAATTTCTTTATTACCATTCACATCGCAATGGTAGTATTTATGCGACAAACCTTGCATACTGCAACGAAAAAACAATAAATATTTTATTTGTCATGGAGATACATAATAACACTAAGAATCAAATATGAGACCAAATAATATATTTCTACAAAGCGCGGTGAAAATCGTCATTATAAACAGTTGGTACAATCATACGTAGAAGATAATTAATCTCTCGTATTCATCTAAGATACAATGGATCGCGCATTGCGTCACCTTTAAAGGAGAGTTCATAATTCGCTTTTAGCTAGCGGTCGCAGTTTGGGATATGTACAATGGCGCTTGAATATACTTCTCCCCTTCTATTCCAGTTTTCGCATGATAGATATTACGAAAAAATTTCTATGTGAGGTTTCGTCTTTGAACTTTTCTGTCTGACCATTTATGTTTACTTTTACTTTCGCTCATGCTAAATTGGCAGTGCCAATTACCTATTACGAATCGCATTGCCCTATTCTGTATATTTTCGAGCGTATCAACCAGCTGTTTGGTGTAGGGATCCGAGAAAACACATGCGTACTCTAACATTGAGCGCACATGAGTAAAATATGGTTATTCTTTTAAGTAGGGGGAGGTTCGCTGAAACTTTATCTCGGAAAGCCAAAAACACGTGCAGCCGTAACTTTTGTGTTGTGAACGTGCCTATTTAACGTTTAACCTCTCGTTCAATAAAGTCCTAGTCATTTATATTCCCCGGCCGTTCTTAAAGCAGTGTAATTTACGTTATACGTATTCAGTTGGACTGAAGGTTTTCTTGTCAAGGTGACGTTAAAACACTTTTTATCATTTAATGACTTTTCTCAATCAGCACACCAGGATGTTATTAAATTAGATTCATGCTGCAGGTATTCGGAATTACGTTCATTCGCTTTAGTTCTCTAAACTACAGAGTCATTCGCGAACATTTTGAACAAAGATTTAGGGACAATAGTAATAACATTTATAAATAACCGAAACAAAAGAGGGCCCACAACTGACCCGTTGGGAATTCCGGAGGTCACGGGAACATATGCGGACGAACAACCATCTAGAGCGACCGACTGCTGTCTTAGAGAGATAAACTCGGCTGTCCGTGCAATTACCGATTCATTCAGTTTATAACCCGCAATGCACTAACAAGAAGCTGATATGGAACACCTCCAAATGTTTTTTTTTGCAGTACAAGAAAATACAGTCAACTACTTTGTGCTTTTCTATTTGTAGAGCCAAATCATGCTTGAACCTAACAAGCTGCGTTGAGCAAGAAAAACCCGACGAAATCCGTGTTTGCTAAGATGCTGGCGATTATGTTTAAACAAATTAGTTATTTCCGAAAGGTAGCTAAGCTCACCTTCAAACTCCGCAACTAAATTAACATCCAGGCTTCGTCATTCACAAGGCTCTGTTGTTATGGCACATTTAAAATAACACGTGTTTCTAAAAAGACATCCATAAAATCCCATGAAGCAGGGCACGAAGTTGAGCCTACCAATGCACGAGCTTAGCCTCTTCTACGTTTATCACCACTAAAAATATTGCAACATTATTTTTCGCAGTATTATAATAAGGAGAATAGCCGCAAACGTGCGCTTTTGCGCGCCCTTGACTTTCTTCGGTGGGGAGTCCTTGCCATGGCGCTGGTTTAGCTCCTGCGCCGCGGCCGCTTGCTCGACGCCTTTTAAGGCCACTTATTTTGGTCAACCACCGCCACTTCGGGTCGAACATCTGTGCCTGCTCGATGTCTCCAATACTCTCCATTTCTTGAGGGTGCGAATAGCCTCGAGCTTATGCGTCGACGAAGCCAGCGGGCGAGGTGTGGTAGCGGCTATGACTGGTGAGGCTTAGCTCACCCGTCGGTGTGGCGCAGTCTTCTTGTTGCAATAAATGGCATTCCGATGGCATAAAAGGTTCCCTGGTAATGTCCAGTGTGTCCTTGAACCTTGCCCGTTCACCTAGAACCCTTATTACTGTTTGACAAATACGTTTCGTTAATTTAAAACCTAGAAACACCGAGCCGATAAAAAACGCGTCTGCGTCATTGGGCTCCCTAACGGCTCTTTCTTCAACCAGAGAAAAACTGCTCCTACACCGGCGGGTCTTCTTTGAAACGCGTCTGTGCATGAATTCTCGGCGCCCAGACCCGTGCGGCGGTGTTTCGACTGTACTCCGCTTACCGAAAGAATGACGCATAACCTGAGAACTTACGTAGGCCGCTCTCCTCTAGAACACCGGTTGCCATATATTCTGCGGCCGTTCGCTTGCCGTAAGTCGGCCGAGGACCGCTGACCGAATGAAAAATGTACATTCTGGGGCCGTGCTCGGCTGGTCTCCTGTACAACACCCGTTGCCCGAAGAAAATGAATATTCTGCCGCCGGACGCGCGGTTCACCATTGAAAGAGGAAATACGAGGCAGCCGCGCTCCGGCCGATCTCCTTTCGAACCCCAACTGCCACAAGAATACGGATATTCTGCGGCCGGTCACTTGCCGTGCTTCGGCTGAACACCACTTCCCAAAGGAAAGGAAAAACGGATGCCCTAAAGCCGTACTTCGGCCGTTCTCTTTCTCAACATCGGGAGCCGAAAGTTTATTGAATATCTGTCAGCCGGGTAGCTGCCGTTGTGCCTCTGAACACGGTCGGTCGTAGAAATACCGAAGCTCTGGTTGCCGAAAGTTGGCCACTCATCGTATGATCAGTGGCTGCCAGAACCTGGATGCTGGCCGGACATGCCAGAAAGCGGCCATAGATGGGCCGGTCTTGGGACAGACTTTCGGGCCGCCTGGGATTCTCTTATGGTGTCAGTATCTATTATTTTTTTAAAGGTTACCTTATGTTGTGTGTAAAGTAAGGCTGTATATTTTTTGCATTCTTTAATTGCAGTGATCGTTCTTAAGGACTGCAGAAATTCGGACTTGCTCAATATATCCGACTTTTGCGAGCTACCGCCAGTTGCCATATATGAGCAATATATTATAAACAATGGATATTGCGGACAAAATAATGCCGAACGTTCAGTGTTCCGGACACTTTTCTGCGACAGGGCCATTTGCGACTACAGAACAACGCCATTTCGCATTCTAACCCCCTCGCTTCTTTCGGATTGATTGGGGAGTGGCTTCACTCTGGCCTGGTAACCAACTTTGATATTTTGCAACATTTCGAGAGTTTCTTTTGTGCACAGCGACGTAGTGTTGCGCGCCGAACTACAGGACGACGAGACTGTGCGCCAAGCGACCAGGCTGCCGCAAACAACTCTCGCTTCGACGAAGACACTTCCGACCACCCGCCAGGGTCAACGCAAGGCATTGCTAACTCTTTGGTTTTGTTCACCAATGTTTCCGAAGAGTTCGTGACGCTTAGCTGAGATTCAAGCATACGTTGTCAAACAAATGAGGAAATTGAAGCAAGAAACCAGTCCGCAACTTTACTCTCATTTAAATGAAATAAAGATAACTTTTGCGTCTCACGAGTTTTTTGGAATGCTCTTTTATTAGGACTTTTTCATTCTCATCGAGGTGCCGCGAAATTGGTCAGCTACTTTATTGCGCTCACAGACGTTGATGTCCTGGCCAATCCACCGCCCTATCATTTTGCCTCCTCCTCTCAGCCGCGACTAGGCCGCCTACAAGCGCGATACCCATCGTTCAAGTCAATAATGGTGAACGCTGGTACAAGGCAAAGCGTACGCGCACCTTTTGAAACGTATTTCTCTGATCTGGGCTTTCTCCAGCATTACCTGTATAAAAGATGCGCGAAGAACACCTGGCCAAATGGCAACAAGAAGTCGTTTTGCACCGTAATAGTGAAAGGTAAGTAACTCGTTCGTGTGCCCTGCAGCTGATATGAAGAATAGGGCTTCCTTTGTGTGTGCAGTGTGCTTACAACTATATTAAGTGCAGAGCACTTTAGGGGCTCGTCCTGTCGTCGTAACTCGCTCGCTGGACTCATGTACAGCCACAGGGCATTCGGTTGTAGCCGCTGGCGTCGCGGCGTATTCTAGAGGCTTCAAAAGACAAGAGGTTTATATAGTCATAACCACGCGGAACTTTTCAACCGCAGGTGCTAGTCATACATCTCCCCGTTGTTTAGCGCAAAGAAAACTATAGGTACATTTGAGGCAAAACATACGTAACTAACCGGCAGCTCCCAAGTTCAATAAAGAACGCTAGTTGGGTTGGTTTTTTCGCTTGTAAGCGAAAAATAGTGACAGTGCGACGTAACACGTGCGGGAGGAAAAGGAAGTACTAAAAAAAAATTCCGCCATCTCCACGAAGTGAATGATGATGAGATGGGCGAAGCTCAAATTCTTATCGATAACACCCTGAAACATTTACCCACACATCATATAAAGACTCGGCACGTCAAGATTTCCACCGCTCCGTTGACAAGCCCGTCGACACCGTCGATGTTTGTGGTTATTTTGTAGGCTTCTTTTGGGACGATGAGAATCTCCATGGGTAAGTTGGCGAATTCGGTGTGTGACGTTTTAGCCACCTTGGCCGTCGCCTTATGAAGATCGTCTTGTGTCGCATACCCCCGGTACGCATCTTCAGCTCGCAGCCGATGAACGACAACCTCTTCTTCTTCCTCTCCTCCTTGTTGGGTATCAACGAACCCGTTGGACGTTTTGAACTCTTCGGCCAATCTTCGGTTGGGAAATTCTTAGGGTGGTCCTGCCGCAATCATTATCATTCCGCCGTGTATGCCAGCAACGAGGCACGGGACAGGGCCCGAGCAAGAGTCTTGAGCTCGCAGGCGACGAACAACAACCTCTTCTTGTTTCTCTCCTCCTTGTTGGGTAGCAACTAACGCGCTGAAAGTTATGACCTCTTCGGCCAATCTTTGGTTGGCCAATCCCTAGGGGGATCCTGCCACTATCATAATCAATGTGCCTTGTACAATGTGCCGTGTACGGCCGGGTACAAATAGATCTTTTTGGACCATGAATTGTATAAAAAGACAACAGATTTGAATAATCTTTAACAGTAATAATGCTGTTTTTTTTGTAGTCAGAGCCAACTTTTCAGCCTGATCTTGAACCATGCCAAGGACAAGTGGCACATGACTGCCCGGTACATGGCGGAACGCTCGCTGAAGAGCGGCTCCCGTACACAGTGGCGCAAAATTTCCTGACAGTATTTATTAGTATAAAACTCTATGAATTGCAATACCAGACCTAGACGCCCTGGGGAAACCCGCATCCTCTCACTTCTCCGCCTCTCCCCTGCCTGCGCGCGTCGCGGTGCGCATCCGCAATACCCATCTTGCACGGTGACAAAGGCCACCGCTGCTACAAGGCAAAGAGTGGGCGCGTCTCACGAAGTA
This sequence comes from Haemaphysalis longicornis, assembly GCA_013339765.2. Classification (NCBI taxonomy): domain Eukaryota; kingdom Metazoa; phylum Arthropoda; class Arachnida; order Ixodida; family Ixodidae; genus Haemaphysalis; species Haemaphysalis longicornis. Next base: position 30,550,290 of record CM023448.1, on the reverse strand, counting down.
GGGGATTTCTCGTGTGTACTTTCTCGAACATTACAGTGAAGGAAAGTCGACGAAGGAGCACTTGGGTGGATAGAAAAGAAAAGTCTTTATGCGCGATGGTACTGAAAGTTGACAAGCTCGTTCGTATCCGCAGAAGCTGATCCGTAGAATAGCACTTGCGTCGTACATGCGTTGTGCTTGAAAATGACTCTATTTTGTGTTGCACAGCCAGTTTTGCCATGCATCTCGTTCGCGCACTTAACGTTAATAAAGTGTACAAGGTTGATTTGAGCTTCAGTCTTTACTGCCCAAGCGGAGTACAACAGTGTTACCTCCGTGCGTTAGATGCGCGCCTAGCTGGCCCAATGGATAACGCGGGGCGGCGATATCCCGCGGAGAGGAGGCCGGTCGGACGGGCGGGTGCGATAGGGGTGTGTCAGCATTTACGGTGGGAAGAGGGAGAACACCACCTTTCCCCCGCCGGTACGCCTTCTCGCGTTGTTGCCATGACAATTACAACGCTGCCAATGCCAACATGGCAGCACAGTTGCTATAGAAATTACTATGCAATAATGTTCCCCGGAATCACCATGGGAAGACGTGTCGCGCGTTATGGATACAGTTCGTTTGCTGCATTTAAGGCTCAGAAAATACCGACTGGTTTTCCCGTAGTGTATGGCACGTAGATTGTAGAAAACGGCTTGATATATTGATGCTATCACGTAAACAATAAAGGCAGTGATAGCTTTCAACAAATACTAAATTAGCGCTTATAAAATCATTTGGACTTCTAAAAGCATACGTGCAGCGCTCTGGTCCAGTGAATTATAAAAGCTAATGTAAAACACAATTTTTAGATGCAGAGCATCTGATTCACTCGCCTTGTCCCTCCGGCGTCGTCGTCGTTGTCGTCGTCCGCGTTGTCCACCCCTCCCTCATTCTCCTCGCCGCGCCAGCTGCGCTCTCTGCCGCTCACCCCCTCTCCTATCCGGTAGCGAACGCTCTCTCGCGAGGGGCATTGGATTGGATTCGATTGGATTGGATTGGATCGGATTGGCTAGGCTAGGGTTGGATTGGATTTGGATTGGATTGGATTAAAGTGGATTGTGTTGGATTGTTTTGCGTCATAGCCGCGGCAGACGCGCTGGGGCCGGCGCATGTGCAGTACTCTTTCTTTCGCGGTTTCCTCTCCTTCGGGCGCGTTGCGCATATAACCGGTGTGCCGTTCTCCGGCGAAGCAACATCCACGCTTGGCTCAAACACCTAGAGTCCACGCCGCTTTACAAGTACGCCAACGTCGTCGTCGACTGGGGCCGGCTTACGCAGTCCACTCAACGTTATGCGCGCTATAAAACGCGGTCCCTTCGCCGCTCCGCCTATGCGTCGCATCTACACGGGGTTCCCGCGAGGGGAGGTGGGAGTTTTAGGCGAAAAAACAATTATACAAGTCTGACGTGCAGCATTCAGAAGAGTATGACACCCGGAATATGAAGAATGTTAGTTGTTGAAATTTCTTTGAATAACCTGAAGATGCATATTTCAGCAATGAACATATATTATTAAATGGCACTTGTACAAAAAAAAACAATGAAATAGTTTCCGTAAACAGAGTCCACATGAAAACCTATATGCTAAAACAGAAAATACACATGGCATCTGTGCATGCTTAAAAGAATTGTTAAACTCTGACAAAAATTAGTAAATTGGTAAAGGCTGTTTTTCTGTAATCGATCTTCATTAGGCGATACACCAGACCAGTTATCAATCCGGGAATTTTATCTCGATATTTAAGTGTTACATTGAAATATGTTATGCACGGGCCAAGGACAACGCAGAGAGAGGGACAAACGCTGGTTAACACGCTCAAAGCTTTATTTCACAGGATTGAGAACAAGCACAGGGCGCGCGAATAATAAACGACAGGACGTTACAGACAGGAAGCGTAGGGTGCAGGCTGACGGCGCAGCCAGCAGTACAAAGGTACACGATTTAGTCTAAAGTTCGGAAGGTCCACGAGCAATCCGATAAACAAGTCAGCTAACGTTGCGTCTCGATGTATTCTTGATGCTCCAACAGCAAGATCGGCAGCACCCATCAGCTGGCCCGGAACGTTAGCAGTCGGCGCACCACCCCAAGCAGCCGAGGCCGATTGCCAATGATTGGAAACCCCATGGGTCCCGATTAGCTTCCGAGCCGTCGGCCACTCATCGGTAACTTGGTTGAAAGATTGAGTGAGCGCGAAGCAAACGGCGACTGGAAGTAACGTCACACGGAAGGCTCATCGGAAGCCGAGCTTCAGCTGACGGATAAAAGCGCATTCTGGCCTTCAGCTTGCCGAGCCCGTGACGGCGACGGTTAGAGCGGGTGAAGAGGCCACTACGCAGCAAAAAGTAGTTACCTAAAGAGCCACAGCACCGGGCCATGAACAAAGCGTACTTAAACTAAAGTGCAGCGTATTCAAAAAAGCGTGAGATAGTGTTACACGTTCAGTGGGAAAGGGTCATTTGTGTGTCCTAACGCAACGGTGAACGTCGAACTTCTTCAGCGTTGTGCCTTTGCGCGTTCTTTGAACCCGTGGCGGGTCCGGTGGACGGAGGCGTTGCACCGACGACTCCGTCTCTTTTGTGGCATTAAAACTGCGGTAGTACTCCTGTACGTGTCTGTGAGGTGCGTTTTGTTGTCGGTGGCTGTGTGAAGTATACCTGACTGGTTGAATAACATCGTTTGCCTGCTGTGGCCTCCGCTGAAAACGTAAGTCACCATTTCATTTTTCCTTGCGCGGCGCGGGAGAGCTCGCGCTCGTTCCCGCTAAAACTTCAGCTGTCGTTTATAACAAATGGCGCCCGTGAGTGCTGCTTAGCGTTGTTGGTTCTTGCGAAGAAAAAAGCGGTCACATACATGTACTTCCTTTTGTGTGACGGCAGTACTAGCAATCCTTTTTTCCCGCTTTGTGTTTTCCGAACAAGCGGCCGTGCTCCCACTGCAAGTTCACGACGTTCAGCATGCATTGAAGCAAGACTCGTGTGCAGTATAAGAGTTGCGGATGTTCTAAGCTGACTTACTTAAACTCTAGCTATAAATGAAGCTTCCGTTTAAATATTTTCTTGAGCAAAGTAAAGATATTGTCGAGCGACAAAGTAATTACACTGCCGCTGGCCATCTCCGTCGGTTCCGTTCGCATCTGGCGCGTCTGACGAGGCAGATGTAAGCGACTGGCGACAGCAACACCGTAACCAGTTTAATATTTTATTTGTGGCATTGTTTTGTTACCCCTCAAATATAACGCATTCAAAGGTCACAAGGTTTGTATTCAACCTCCAAGTTGGCATAGATGCCTTGGAAAAAAAACCTGAACGTTCGTGCGTTCCGAACTCATTGTGTAGTGCGTTGCCTTGTAGTCTCTAGGTCCCGCGTTGTTAGCGAACAAAACTTACGCTAATAAAACGTTGACGGCACGACATTTCAGTCTCGAATAAATGTTTATGGGGTGCAGTAGCCACAACAAAATTTCGCGGAACCTCTGCCGTGTTGCTTTGTGTATTGGACTTTTTTAATTACCTTGCTTGACTTCCACAAGGGTGAAGCCCATTTTCGGTGAAATTCCGGACTGTTTTCTCAAGAACGAGCCAAGTAACTGCTACCGTAGAACGCAGTATTGAGAAATGAATAGTGCAGTACGTTTTTATGTTTCATAGCGAGTGTTATCAAGCTAGAACTTTAGGCCCGGACATATTTTCACACGGACATGTGGTAAGGCTGGTGCAAAGTGCTGTATTTAGTCAGCAGCGTGCATTTACCATTGTAGCTATCTATGTTTTTACTTATTACAGGCGCTACGGCGTGAAGGTGTTTCCCGTGGACAAATGGCGTATGCAGCCGAGACAAGCTTTCCAAGCTGGCCTATTCTACAACAGTGCTGTTGAACAACATATCGTGATCTTGGCCGGTCGGGGAATTACCGGGGATAATTGCCCTGTTTTCATTTACCTGAATGCTTCTGTTTTGTAGGCATCTCAAGCAGTTAAACGAAACATAATCGGTTCGCGCGTCATGAGAAGCGGTTTTTAAAATTTTTTTCTTGAATATTGTGTGTGCTTGCTTTCGTGTTCGTGTTTGTATTCTTGCCACTGTTAAGCCAGGTTTCTTGTAAATTTGACACGCATAATAAAGAAACTACAGAGAGAGACTCGGCGTGTTGTGTTGCTCAATTGTTTTTGACAAGTCACGTAATTGCTTCGCAAAGTTGGTGCCGTTTCTTTATTGTGTCTCGCATGCCCATTTCTGTTTTATAAATGTCATTGTACAAAACGTTATTTATCGAGTGCACTATAAATAAATAATGCGCACTCGTTAAATAATTTCCTGTACAATGGCATGTAAAAAGCAGAAATCGGGCCGCGAGGCAACTCATAAAATAGGCAATGGTTATAAGGACTGCCCACAAAGCCAAACAATGTGTATGCAAATAGTCTGTGGTCCACCTATAGGCAATATCATGGCAACATACTTTGCCAAGCGTTGTCAAATATTGGCCTTCCAGAGCTTGGCCAATTGTTGGCTTGTCACCTTTCCCAAGCGCCAGCCAATGATGGCGGCCGAGGTATTGCCAAGTTCGGACACATTGGCCACTGATGATTTGCCATGCTTGGTATTGGAATTTCTGCTGGTTGGCACCACGTCGATGACGGCGCCCATACGCACTCTCGAGCGGTGACGGTAGGTATCGACGGTCTTGTTCAAGGTGGCTCGTGGACCAGACGTCCAACGGAGTGGTTTTCACGTGGCCACGCACTCTTCCGCCGCTTCACTTCCAGGCGTTGTGGTTCCAGCGTTCATTGTCGTCGTCGCTGAACTTCCCACTGGCTCAATTGCTCACTCAATTACGCGCTTGGCGAGACATCACATCACCCCCACCTTATTAAAGTTGTTAGGGGACCAAGGAACTATTCTACAATTCGGGGTCAATATCCGGAATCGGCAATTGGCACAGAACACTCACGCACAGCTGGCCATCAGTTGAAATATATATTGAGTTCCATGATGGTTCATCTCCCCGGTAGCACAAACGTGGATTAGGGAAGCAGAAGCAAGGGCAGTTCCGAAGCTCTCGAAGTCAGTTGCTTGCTACATACCTTCTCGTTGAGCGCACATGCAGCGGCAACTTTCATGTCGGTCGTGCTTCGGCGCAAATGGGACATAAGTGGACAAACATCCTAAAATAATTTTGCAAATCCCGCCGGTAGAATTCCTCCAAACTTTGCACTGAGCAGTCCCGTATTCACGATAGTCGAGGACTGACGCAGTCATGTGGGGCTCGGAAAATTGACTCCCTTAAAATCTTCGGCATTACAATCTGCTTCAATATCTTCCCCGTCGGAACTTAATGCTCTCAATAAAACACGGCCACGCTTTCCAGGAAAGTGTAGCGGTGGCCTCGTGCGGAGCAAGACTCCCTACCAACTTTTCCGTGACGAGATCTGAAAGTGTGGTCGTTTCCCTGCCCTTGGGCTAGTGAATCTCAGTAAAAATGAGTGCACGAGGATGGTGGTACTTTGAAATGAGTGGTCTTCAGTGGTTGTCTTTTCCCAATGACGGACGTAAGGTAGAAAGATTCTGAAGGTATTGTTCGTCCAATGCTGCTTTAACCAGTTCCACTGACGCCGAAGCTCCCATAGGTCCAGTCAGGATCTGAGTTATGAGATTCCCTAACACCTGGGACGTTTCCGAGAATCAGGTCGTAGACAGGACAGCTCATACAGGCTGCGATGATCTTGGCCACCAAATACGGCTTGTGCATCTGTATTTTAGCTTCGGGTAATTCTACACTGAAACCGTCAAGGAGAACAACTCGGTGTGCCGTTCAATTCCAACAATCATCATCGACCGTAGCATGGAGGACAATGGCTGTCACTTCCAGTGTCTCGGAGGACGCTAGAGATTTTTCCTAGAACTTGTCCAAGAAGCACTGGCATTTCCTTGACCAGGAAGAGGGAATTTCTACCGCTGGTGTCATTAGAGCTGGAAGGACGTCCAGTTACGTCCAACGTCTCTCATCTGTGGGACATCTGAGATGTTCTTGGAGGTTCGTAAATGGCACAGGCAGCTACTTTGTCTTTGCCTCCCAAACGGCTTCGAGAGTTATCAGCACTGTGACCTGATCTCCCACAATCAAATCAGGTGTGGTTTTCTATGGCCACAGTGGGACATGCCTGCGCGCGGTATGCAGGACGAGCTGTGTGACGCTTTCAAGCGAACGCATTTGGTGGCGGACAACCCTCGCCTGAAAATGAAAACGCCATCTGCATCGACTATATCTACGGAGACAGCTATAAATGGAAGGTGTTTGACTTCACCAGTGGCAACGACGACAGCAATCGGGCCACAATGGCTCATGAACATCGTTTTCCCCTTCTGCAGATAAAGCTATCGATTTTGGGCTATTGCATGTGCGTTTAAGTCTATTACGGTAGACGGCGTTGCCTTCAACGTGACGCGACAGTTCTCCCCGCCCCAGATCTTTGCCATCTTTGCCACGATTCTTTGCCATCTCAAGAAGCTTCTGATCTTGTCTCAGTACCCAGCAATTTGTCCCAGCTTGCAGCGTCTTCTGACTAACAACTACTGAGGGTAAGTGGCAGCCAGTCCACTTTGACATAAGCATCGGTTCTTTTCAGAAACATCAGAAGAGTAATCAAAAAGTGCACCAAAATTTCCGCGGCGATTCACTCCCGCGCAGCTGCATTATCATTCTAAGCGAAACATGGCTCCATTGAAACATCCGTGATAGTGAAATGTATTACTTTCCCCTAACGTATAACGTTTTTCCGTTGTGATAGGGGGCGAGGCAAGTTAGTGTGGTTTAATTTGCCGTAAACCGCAGCTTGAATCATTCGCTCTTAACATATCTTTGTCTTTGGAAATAATATGGGTATCGGTAAAACTGTCGCATCATAGAATAATATTAGGAGCCTGCTATCGCCTCCCTAACGCCCAAGCCATATTTGGCACAGCTTTGTGACGCCCTAAATATTGTAATCACCCGCTATCCTTCGTTTTCTGTTTTTGTGTTGGGAGACTTTTTTTGACCAGGAATTAATTGGTTTCCCGCAATCCCTTTCCAAAGCCAAGCATTATCTATTATTCAACAATTTCTCGACCTATGTGTGCACTTTAACCTGACTCCAATCGTCTTAAAGCCCACTAGAATAACAGCTTGCTAATATTGCTACAATACTGCTACAAAACTGCTACAATACTGGATTTAGTGTTCACAACTTGTCATGACCTATGTTCCGAGATTATACATATGCCAAAATAGACGGCCATGCCCTATTACATTTTTCGATTAATTTACCGGTACAGAAGGTTTCAAGCCGAACTAAAATATTACGTACGTACAGCAACGCCGATTTCACGAAAATCAAACAGGAAGTAGACGCATTTTTAAGTAAATTTTTGAACTGTTCTGATAAACGTACTGTTGAGTCTAATTGGACCCTTTTCAAAAATCAAGTGTGCACCTTAGAAACCGCCTCATACCCGTTCGAGAAATATCTTATAACCTTATGCCCCTTGGTATAACCACAATATCAGGCGTTGATCAAAAAGAAAAAAAAACGCTTTTACCGCTTAGCGAAGAAGACTGACAGTGAATTCCGTTGGTCACAGTACCATGCAGCAGCTGAACAATACGTGCCCGCAATTAAAAACGCGAAAACGAACTTACTTACTGATACTTTACGGGACCTGCTGTGTAATAACCCTAGAAAAAAGTCGAGCGCAATAAACCCATACGAGAGAACAATAATAGCCCTGACTGATTCAAACAGTGAACCGATGCTGGAATGTGAGTGTGCTAGTGTACTAAATAATGCCTTTGTCCGTTTTTTTCATGGACATTAACCTTCAATACGCCAGAATTTTGCACTTTTGGTTATATCCCGACGTACCCTGTGCTCATAGACACTAATGGAATTTGTAAAATCATTGACAGTATCAAAACATCGTACGCTTTTGGTATTGACTGTAACAATCGACTGTGGTATTGACTGTAAGTTCTTTACAAGTACTATGCAGTGCTGTTCCATTATGTTATCTAAAATTTTGCAAGAACTATTACACGTCGGTGAACTGCCATCATACTGCATAATAGGGAAGGTGGTTGCAGCAATTAAATCAGGGGACAGACGTTCACTTTTTAACTGTCGACCCATATCAATCCCCAGTGGTTCGTGCAAGATCCTTGAACGAATACTTTTTTCTAACATAGCAAATTTTTTGGAATCGAATTCATGTTTTCATCCAGCACAACTTGGTTTTCGGAAGATATTTACATGCGGGACGCAACTACTGCTATTCACTCACAAACTGCATAGTAATATTGACCGTAGTTGTTTGGCCGATTGCATGTTTTTAAATTTTACGAAAGGGTTGGATAAAGTTTCGATAAAGAAAAAATGGTCGCATACTTCCGCACTCTAATGGTGACGGATTGAATGTGAATGGCGCCGCCACCATCCCGTTCTTTTTTATCACAGTCTCTGAATAGGGCTCACATAACAAAACAAAAGCCTTATATGGCGAAGTGTGAATGAATGGGATTAAATCGGAAATCGCTCGACAGCCATTGCAAAGGGAACCCTAGACACAAAGCGTGGTCATTTATTAAAAAAAAACATTCCTTGAAATTGCAGCTTCTTTACTGCAAGTGGCAATGGTGAACCACCGAAAAACATTTATTATCGACACTAAATCCAACAGCTGCGGGAGGGTAAAACAAAAGAAATTTGAAACGTCCTGATCTCCGTTCAACTTATGGAACTTTCGAACCCTTAAATCTCGTAGGTATACATAATCTGTGGAGATTAAAAAAATGTGCGGCATGCTTGACTTCAGGGATGTGTACTAAAGGGATGTAAGGACTTCATTATTCCTTTTCAGGCATATTGGTCTTTTGGTAACTCCGCCAACATTTGTCCTCAGCTCACCTTCCCATTTACTTTATAAAAAACCCAAACAACTTTTGTACTCAGTCATAAAAAGGAAAAAACACTCGAATCGATGCACGTTGACAATTACCAGTATTCTTTGTATCATCATCATCATCATCATCATCAGCCTACCTACGCCCACTGCTGGGCAAAGGCTTCTCCTATTTATATCCAATTACCCCGGTCCTGGGCTAACTGCGACCAATTCATCCCCGGAAATTTCTTGATGTCATCTGCCCATCTAACTTTCTGCGGCCTCCTGCAACGCTTGCCTCATCTTGGGATCCACTCTGTTACCCTTAATGACCAACGTTTATCTTGCCTTCGCATACATGCCCTGCCCACGTCCATTTCTTCTTCTCAATTTATTACTAATATGTGCTTAGCACGCGTTTGTTAACTGACCCACTCCGCTTTCGTCTTGTACATTAATGTTACACCTATCATATTCCACCCCATTACCCACTGAGTCGTTCTCAATTTAGGTTGAACATTCGTAGTGAACCTCGAAGTTTCTGCCCCGTAGGTGAGTACTGGTAAGATGCAGCTGTCATACACTTTCTTCTTAAGGGACACTGGTAGGCTTCCATTCATTATGTGAGAATGCCTGCCGAATGCACTACCCCCATTCCAGGCTCACTAAAAGAGTCTAGCCTAAATTAAGGACGACTTAGCAGACAACAGAACGCTAGATGATGGGTGAGACATTAAGGGACAGGCAAGAGAGCGGAGAGGATATGATTTAATGTCAGCATTGGTACTACTATGGCAACCATAAAACTAACTATGACTGCTAATGTGAGTTACAGTCTTTGTCAAACATTTGTGGCCCAATGGGGAAATGCGCCGGCTGCAGAAATTCAGTGTACAAGATTACGTACCGAGCGAGGCTGAAACTTTTTATGCAGGAAACCTAGAGAAAATACCTTTCTTTCTTACTGTCCTAAAGTATTCTTGTCACGTTTAAAGGTAAAGCCGATTCTTTGAATTACTTGTGGTCGAGAAGATTGGCCCACAAACGTTTGACAAAGGGTGTACCACTATTTACAAGAACTATATTTCGTGAATGGCGACTGAATGGCCATTGCAGCAGCAGCAGTCACGGCGGAAGGTGCACGCTCTGAATCGTCTCCCTCTGTATGTCCAGGAGCCCGAAGTTCCTTGCTTGGCAGGCACTGCTGCTGATTATCGCCATTCTACCCCTCGGAACATCGCTCCGTCACGGCCGCGTGTCGCCAGCTACAGTGTTCAAGGGATAAGCAAGCAGCGGTTGCGCATCCTGCTCTGCACATCCAACCAGGGGCTATAAGGACCACTATGGGCTGCCTAGCTGCCTGGTTAAAAAATGTGATCTTATTGTAAAAAGAAGAAGAAATGAAAACAAAAAGCTACTAGCAGCCGCACGGCCAGCGAGGTTCATAACATGATCATCATCCTCAGAATTAAACTAGTCATAGGGAGGTCGCAAATAATCTTGTGTTTCCGTAACCGCGTCTGCTTACATGTCGCCAAAAATTGTTGCGTCACCAGGACAGAGATACTATACAGCCGAAGACCCCAACGATTGGGCAAGCCATTTGAAGAGGATGCACCAGTCACAAACAGCGCATCAAATCAGCTCTTGCGAGGGCCACATCAACGTACCGGACCACACTTTCAACGTACATTAACGTACCGGGCCACACTCTCTCCAACGAAGCATGGTGCACACCACGCATGAGCCACAACGGTCATACCTGAAGCCCTCCGAAGTAAACGTCCCATGAGTATTTCTTTTTACTACCAAAACACACGAGGCCTACGGACAAAAGCGCAACAGTTCTTTGATAATGTGGTTCTTTTCGATCATGAAGTATGCTGCATTACTGAGACGTGGCTCTCAGACCAAATTGCTTCTACAGATTACTTCCCGGACGAGTACGCTGTCTTTCGCCATGACAGAGACTACGAACGCACCGGTCAAAGTACGGTGGAGGAGCTTTAAATCGCCCTGCGAAAGTCCATGGTTGCGTTTCGCCGAGCTGATCTCGATTGGGAAATGAATGCGTTTGGGGTCGAAACAAAGACAAACCGCGGAAAAAAACCTGCTCATTGGCGTGTATTATATGCATCCAACTCTAGACTTCGCCGCATTCGCGTCCCGTTTTTCAGCAGCCTCTCAGAAAGTATACGACCCTGGAAAGTACAACATTCCTTTTATTCGGTGATTTCAACGTGCCCGGCCGGGTGGTGGAATACCCGGGGAAAATGTTGGCAATTCTATCAAAGCCGCTCACTTGTTTAACTTTTTCCTCATTCGCTGGTTGGCATATGCTGCACTTCCTCCTAACCCCGCAGGAAATGTCCTTGACATCGTCTTCTCCAACTTGACCTCCTAGACCTTAAACCGATCGAGAAGCCCTTGTTCCGGTCGACCCGTGGCATGAACCATTCACTGTCACGGCTTTACTACCGGTTGCCTATGAGCGGCGCATGGAGACCCCCATTCTTTGATTTTCCCGTGGCGATTACAATGCCCTCTACATAACGCTCCAGGAGACGAATTGGGAGCCAGTCTACACATCGCAAAATGCAGACGCAGCGGTGGCAGCTGCTCACAAAAAATTGTCCAAAAAGCAATGGACGAGCACATACCAAAAAAGTCTAAGCGCCCTCATCAATTCCCTTTCTGTTCAGCAAAGAACTCCGCAGCGCGCTGCGCAGTAAGCGTAGATTCCACAAACTAAGGAAAGCTAAAAACGACACGTCCGCCAACACTAACTTCAAAGAACAGCGCTCACTTGTGAAAGTGCTGCTCGCTCGCGACAAAAAACATTTTTCGGACTTCACAGAATCTTTGCTTACCCGATCCCCGAGCGACTTCTGGCGGATCTTTAGCACGCGCACAAGAAAGGCCCCTGAGCGGATTACTCTGCAGGATGGCGGACACCATCGTTCCGTCCCAGCCAGCATTATTGAAATATCACAAAACACTTCTTGTCCGCGTACTCCTCGTCACGCGACAGCGGCTTCCCGCTTCGGCTCGCGCAGGACAGGTCATGTCATACACACGTCCAACATAACCGTTGAGGATGTCACGGCTGCTATCCTGCAGCCTACCTTCGAAGAAATCCTCAGGCCACGGATAACATCCCATGCTTCATTGTAAAAGGCTGCTCAGCCATTTTCGCGCCGTTGCTCTGCCACATTTTTTGTCTCTCGCTTGAAGAGCGGCACTTTCCGATTAATTGGAAAACCCGGCGTTGTTTTTCTCTCCATAAGTCCGGAAATGCGTCGGTTGCCTGGGAACTATCGACCAATATCTCTCCTTTGTTCTTTCTCAAAAGTTTTCGGAAAAAGTAGTACACCGTTATCTCTTGTCCAAAATCCGGCCCCTCATTCATAAGTAATCAGCACGGTTTTATACCTGCCCGGTCCGTCGAATGAAACCTTGCCTGCTTTCTGAGTGACGCCAGCAAGTACATACTTTCACGTCAACAAATGGGTGCCATCTACTTCGACTGCAGCAAGGCCTTCGACCGCGTAAAACCATGATTTGCTCCTTCGCAAACTGTCTGCTTATGGCTTGGCTCCTGCTTTCTGCGAGTGGTTTGCAACCTACCTCAAACAGAGAACAAACTTTGTTCAGGACGCTGGTGCTAAGTCTCGCAGCTTCACTGTACCGTCCGGGGTTCCCCAGGGCTCTATTCTCGGTCCTTTATTGTTTAACTTATTTGTGAATGATGTGCAGTTACTTATAAAGCATTCATCTCCATTGCAGTTTGCAGACGACATGAAACTCTATCGCGCAGTGGGATCACAGGCGGACTGCGCCCAGCTTCAACGCGACGTACAAGCAATCTCCCTGTGGTGCAAAACTAACTACTTAGATTTGAATCCATTGAAGACCTTTACAATTACATACTCTCGAAAAACCTCTCCTTTAACCTTCCCATACCACCTCGACTCTCTGACGATAAGAAGAGTAAGCGAAACACGTGATTTGGGCGTTCTGATGGATCCGAAACTACGTTTCACAGCGCATGTTAACTACTCGCACGCTCATCTCTTCGGGACTTTGGGCGCTATCTCTCGTGCAACAAGGGACTTCTCAGGAGGTTCATGTTTTCTTGCTCTTAGAAAGCCCTTGTACTCCCAAAGCTGGAGTTCGCATCGGCAGTCTGGAACTGCATGAGTGCTTCGTCGTCTTTGCGCTTGGAAAGGGTTCAGAAAAGGTTCACGCGCATCTTCTCTCGCCGCTACACCCTACACGAGAAATACGCTTACATGGATGTCATCAAGCGGCTGAAGCTCGAAGAACTGCAATCTAGACGCACAAACCGCGATTTAGTGTTTTTGTTCAATGTGTATCCACTCCAGATTCGACAGCCCGAAATTAGTGAGCTCCGTTCGGCTAAGGGCACCAATTCGAGCTCTCCGCCCCCACCTTTGCTTCGATGTGACCACCTCAGAGATGCTGTCTCCAGTGTGCCGTGTGCAACGTGTGTATAATGATGACTTTCGTGCATCTTTGGACGTCTTTTACGGCAATGTTAACTCTTTGAAACGCGCCCTGAAAAATGCATGCATTTGAAGCCGCTGTTGCCCATTCAGTATGGTATAGAAGTTATCTCGTGTTCGTGTTTTCCGTTCCCTTCCCATTTTCTACACTTCACCGTTTGCCGTACACATACTCCCGTGTACCTATGTATGTGTTCCGCACGTGTGTGTGCATGCATGCACGTGCGCATTTGCCTGAACTTGTTCACCTTCACATGCACCCGCGCGGGCATGCGTGTATGTATGTTTTGTTTGCACTCACGAGCGTATATGCCGTGCATACATATAAATTTTGCTTTATATGTACTTATTTCCAGTATCCATGTTCCCCAGTAAGTTACGATGGTGGATTGTACTGAACTTGCGTGTATGCCAATGTACTTTGTAGTATACCTTGTCACAAGCCCTGTCTCAGCGCGTGCTAATGTACCTGACTGTAATCTTAATTCCTTAAATGTATAAATTGAGTGTGTGTGTGCGTGTGTGTGTGTGTGTGTGTGTGTGGTTTGTGTGTGTCGTGCGCGCATGCGTGTTCTTACGTGTGTGTGAGTGCGTGTGCGTGCCTGCGAGCACGCGCGTGTGTGGTGGTACTATGTACTTGGTGACCACGGCACTTCATAACCAGTCTCCATGTTTTACCGTTTGTTTATCTGTGTGTCGCCCTGTTCTTTTTGTGTGCACCACCCAAGAAGGCCTAGTGCTGTTGGTGGGCACCACCCAATAAACAATAAACAATAAACAATAAACAATAAACAATTACACGAGGTCGCTTTCCCACTACCTATCCATATGCTAACAGCGGAAAAAAACTTGCAAAGTGAGATGGATCAGCATTTCCCAGGATGAACTATACTATGAATTTGCCCCAGTTGAACGTTACCTTGACTCAACGACTCACATGACCTTCCGCTGCGAGAGACCACTTACGGACACCAGTCCATTGACGACTACTACGAAACAGGAGGTCGCGTGATGTCACGACAGAGTTCAGGCTCAACTACCGAAACCTTAGCTACAGCGTGTTCAGTGGAGAATTTACTCACTGTCACGAATTCTGTACCAGTTTGAGTTGACATTACATAAACACTCATCACAAGCCAACCATGATATAATCAACCATCTGCACAGCTATCATAAGGGCAAAGCGGAAGGCATCATTGGCGGTTTGCCTCTAACAAGTAAGGGCTACCTCATAAACATGGAAATGCTGCACCAGTCCCTCAGTGACAAAGCCTTGTTAAATAATGCACGCACGAGAAACCAGCACAATCTCTCTAAAGTTACCAAGTGCGACGACTGCCCGGCCTTCAGACGATTCATAAACGTATATGGACTAACATGAGATCAGTGAAGAATCTCGGTATGAAGGTCGCTGCCTACAGAATAGTGTTGAGGAATCTACTATTGAAGAGTGTGCTCTTGAGCTCGTGCTGAAGTGCAAGAAACAAACGGTAAAAGAAATGCCGGTGCGAGAAACGAGAGGTGAGCTACGCGATGAGCTCTCGATGTTTCTTGACCTTGTGCAGCTTAAAGTACGTCCGCTGATTACTTCCATCGTTATCGGAACAGGTATAGAGATGGAACTTCAAACGTGGCCGCTCCAGAGACACGTCAACGACAGCCATCAAAGTTCTCCCTCCTCGCTGACAGCAACGTTGTCTAGCGAAAGATGTACGTACTGCAAATCGAATGAAAATAGCGCGCACGACTCTACGCATCAATGTGATTAGACGAAATGAAAGCCGTGATGAAAAACAGGATTGTTGCTTGCCCTGGGCGAGGTACGTGTAAATATCCATAATCCAAACAATGACTAGGACTAGTTCTGCAGCTGAATATATGAATCCCCAGAGAACAGGTCCTGAGAGGGCACTTATATGTGCTGAGGGCTCACTAATAAGTACCTGGGGAATCAATTGTTCTAAGTCACAAGCCGGTGTACCTTCACAACCGAAATGCTGTTAGGAAATGCTTCGGCCGAATATGCTAGGGTTGAAGATGGTGACAATATATGCTATGGCAACCACTCCTCTTATTGCCAAAGGTTTAAAAGAGTACAACTGACCCTCGAACGCCAGCGAGATATGTGCAGCTTTCAAATTCAGCCCATCGAAGTACGCCAGATATGCAACGGCCTACCAGGGTGGCCAGAACCCATGGGCCTTGAACAACTTGAAGGCAATGATATGCCCTTCTCTTACCTCTTCTCCTTCTCATTTTACGGTGAACCCGGTCGCGGCCTTCTTGTTGGCAAGGAGTGTTACTGGACACTCGTCACTTTAAACATTCAGCGTCTTAAAGAAAACTTCACTCCTGCGGAAACAGTCGTCCGATGGACTCTGCAAGGCGATGCAACATCCACTTCGCCGACCATCGACTCAGCAAAAGTGAAAAGCTTTTACGCTACAGTGGAACCACACATATTTATGCAGGAGAATGCCTTGTTGTGGGTGACCACTTAAAAGTGCGGAGCAGCGAAAGATTTCCGGAGAAGGTTCAAAGCTCCTAAAAGCCTTCTACCATGCAGATATTGACTACTCGGGCGCGGAAAGTCTGCCTCACCTGAAAATTCGAACCGCTGTTGCGCTGTTGTAGAAATCTTCTCCTGCAGGTCATACAACCGTCTCGCCAGATTGACCACTGGGCATAAAAATTTCACAGATTGCAGCAAGTATCCCAAACTTAATTGCACTGGTCATTTTGTGACGAAGCAGCAGGAACTGCCGAAGTGAATGGGATGCCATGGAAGAAAGAATTGCAAGGCTATGCTTTGAACAACTGTAACAACTTGAATTTTATACCTGAGCAAGCTCCTTGGTTGGTAGGATATTCAAAAAAATTATTTGGGAAATTGTTAAACTTGGGATGGACATGTCTTCTTCTGCATAGCGCCTAGACTTACCGAAATTACTCTGAGGCGACTAATGCAGCTACTGAGTGGTGTGGAGTCTACGGACGCTGGTACCGATCAAATTGCTACCTAAAGGAATCAGTCATTTCAGCCAACAACATTTGTTTTATTTGACCCGAAGGAGACTTACAAAATGTGATCTGGTTGGGAAGAAGACCAGCTTGGAACATGAAGCCTGTAGCCAACGCATGGCCAGCGAGGTTCACAAATCATTATCACCGTTTTTAGAATTCAAGTAGTCATTCCAAGGTCACCAATATACTAATGCTCTCAAGAGCGTCGCCTTCTGGGTTTTCAACAACTCTCTCAGTCGAAGACGGTTACCTAAACGGCTGTTTGGAGGTCCTGCATGATCCAGTAATTGGAGCTTCTTATGGCGCACTCAATAAGACCTGCTCAAAGAAGAATTCCTTTACAAAGGCGAGTTGTCAGTGAATTATAGCGCGAAGCAGATTACGTCGCTGTAATCTTCGTTGGTTTAGGTATGAATGGCTGTGGGAACTTGCAGGCACGTTAACGAAACCGGAAGCACAGTTGTCTTGCATTGCCAAAAGTGCCAGTGCAGGACCAGTTTTGACCAAACATGCACGTTTGGAAAGTACAAAGAACTGCCTACCAAGGACGATCTTTCAAGCCTACGTAAGGTACAAGTGAATACGAAAGTGTTAGACCCTGAGCAACCTCTATATTGACTCGTGACCGAAAGAGCTAGAATTCCTGGGTCAATTTGCTGCACCTGGGTGATTGTTCGCTATGTGTAGATTTGAACGCATTTGCAATTTTCTTGTCTTTATATTCTTCTTTCGCCTATATATTTCGACACGGCTTAATGACATTGTCGGCGCTTCGACGCACGAACTGGCGCGGGCCCTTGGGCGAGCAGCGCGGAAATGGAAAGCACATGTTGCGCGCGCGCCTGGTCGCCCCGGACGTCCTAACCGCACCACATGGGATGGCCACCGACGAAGAGGACTGGGTTTTCCTTCCTCACCGGCACTCAGCGGCAAGAGGAATTGAAAATGAAGACAGAGAGACGTGGTCCGGGCGCAGGAGAGCTCGGCCCATCGTCTTCTAGCTCCGCGCGACTACGGTTTTTTAGTCGCCCGCCGGGCTGTAAATAAATGTACAGTTTTGATCGGAGGCTGAGTTTGTCGGTTGAGGATACCCGGGGTGCGATCCTCAGCGCTACTGCGGCTTGGAGGAGAAGCCCCGGAGAAAAGAACATCCACGAAGATAACTGACATTTTTGTTGTTTTTGAGCGCCTAGACTTGTCCCGGGTTTTCTCTTCTTTAAGCGGTGTTATTTCTTATCAGTATGTGCCAATAAATCCGCACTAGTTCGCCTTTTCTCTGAGCACACAAGGCTGCAAACGCCGAGCCACTACCCCGATTAGAAAATGCCCGCGAAAGTGTATTATGTCCCGCAATAAACACTTCTTTTGACATCACCAATTTATATAAGGCTGGTGTATTTATTTCAGTGAAAATATTTCTTCCTTTCCTGTTGTGTTGCTGGGTAAGCTTGGTTTATTACGACTTTTTGAGAAGAAAGTTGGCTTCTGCTTGGTGGTGCCAACATCCGTACAGACGCTACACGACAAACCCTTTGTTTGCGTACGCCTATTTCAACTTATTTTGTGTAAGTAAACTACATTTCTCCCTAAATTTTCTAAACTAGAGTGCTTCTTTTCAACCTCTGCAGTAACTAATTTCTATGGCAAAGTTCATGCAATTGCAGATATCGAAATTCGATTGAAATATTTATAGCGCCAATGCAACTCATGAAAGGAGGTATACAACAGACGATATCTTTTTGCCGTAAAAGTAGGTTTTATGCTCAATTATTCAAATAAATAAAAGAATGCTTCTATCTAGGTATTTTTTTCGAAGTACCAACAGGTGAAAACTCCTTTTAAGTCCTTTCTTACACCAGGCGGATTTTTATCTCCTGTGATTATAAAATGTTTGACTTGTGCGTAGGTTTTTGTGAGTCATTTCTTTTTTTCGTGTCCGGGATAAATACTCCTGAGTTTAACGAAGGCAAATGCGGAAATAACGATTTTGTACTGTTGACCTGTAGGGCGTAAGAAATAATAAATTTGTCTATTGATATCAATAAAATATGATTTTTGAAGTAATGCCGTATCTTAAAAGCTCTCCCTGTACTTGAAGTATAACTTTTGTTTTTCGTCATTGTCCGGGTTGAAATTATCCCCCAATAGGCGGTGCATGAAATTACGATACACTGATCGCCTGTCCCTCCTCGTTCAAGGCTTCGAATTCGGGCCAAATTAACACCTATCAATAAATACATCCACTAAATGCTTTATTACAAACGCGGTTTGAATGTCCTGTTAACCACAAGGGTGCAGTCTCAAGCTACCTATTTCTCGTCTACATTTTTGACCACGCCTCCATTATTCTGTAACTACATAGGATTGCCAAATTCAGAGATCCAACAACACTGTATGACAAAATAAATTACTCTAATTAGTAAAACTCTGCTTAAAAGACAATTTTATAGCGAATTATAAAGAAAAATTATGATTTCTTTAAAAAACAGAAATGCTGCATAAAAAGCAGTTTTACATTGTACTGCTCTAGTAGGCACCATCAGCTGTAGCCATAATGCAAAACCTACAGAATAAACACTTTTTTACCTTTATATCAATCGATATTTTTGAGCTATTTCTATTAATATTAATCTACAAACTGTGCTATTTCAGTTGAACAATCTGCTGTGGGGTGGTGGTGCTCATGACATGCATGAGGAAAGGTTTGTCTGTGATGTAGTGGTGATGTGAACAAGTTTGTGGAGGATTTGCGTGTGAAATGCGGCGCATTTCACACGCCGTAGGTTGTGTATATTGGGTATGTTGTGTATACACAACATAAAGGAGACCGTATGTTGTGTATATTGTGAGGATGTATATTTTTTTATTGTTTAATTGCAGTGATCGTTCTTAAGCACTGCACACATTCGAACTTGCTTAATATATCCGACTTTTGCAAGCAACTGCCAGGTGTCCCATATGAGCAATGTATTATGAACAATTGATATTTCGGATGAATTAAAGCGGAAAGTTCAATTTCCCGGCTACTTTTCTTCGACAGGGCCATGGTGCGACTCCAGAACGACGCCATTTTGAATTCTAAACCCCCCGCTTCATTCGGTTGAATGGGGAAGGCTTCAATCTGGCCTGGTAACCAAATTTGATAGTTTGCAACATTTCGATAGTTTCTTCAGTGGACAGCGACATAGTGTTGTGCGCCGACCTAGAGGACGACGAGACTGTGCACCAAGCGACCAGGCTGCCGCAAAGGGACTCTCGCTTCCACGAGAGACACTCGCGACTACCCGCATGTGTCAACGCAAGGCATTGCTAACGCTTTGGCATTGTTGCGCAATGTTCCCGAAGTGTTCGTGACGCTTCCAGAGATGCAAGCATACGTTCTCACACAAATGAGGAAATTGAAGCAAGAAACAATTGGCAACTTCTTCACTCTCATTTAAATGAAATAAAGATCATTTTTGCGACTCGCGTATTTTTCGGAATGCTCTTTTATTCAGACTTTTTCTTTCCCTTCCAGGTCCGCGAAATTGGAGACCTACTGTAATGAGCTCCGAGAAGTTGATGTCGTGGCCAATCCACCGCCGTATCATTTTTTCTCCTCCTCTCAGCCGAGACTGGCGGCCTACATCCGCGATACCCGTCGTTAAAGACGATAATGGTCAACGCTGGTACAAGGCACAGCGTACGCGCACCTTTTGAAGGGGACTTCTATCGTCTGTGCTTTCTCCCGCATTACCTGTGTAAAAGATGCGCTAAGAGCCCCTGGCTGAATGGAAGCAAGAAGCCCTTTTGCACAGTAATAGGGACAGGTGAGTAAGTCGTTCGTGTGCCCTGAAGCTGACATGATGAATAGGGTTTCCTTTGTGTGCGCAGTGTGCTGACAACTATGTTAATTGCAGTGCACTTTAGGGACTGGCCCTGTCGTCGTAACTCGCTCGCTGGACCCACGTACAGCCACAGGGCGTTCGGTTGTAGCGGCTGTCAACGCGCCCTAACCCCGAGGCTTCGAAAGAAAAGGGTTTTAAATAGTCATAACTACTCGAAACTCGTCAACCGCAGGTGATTCTTATACATATCCCCGTTGTTTAGCGCAAAGAAAACTGTAGGTACAATTGTGGCATTTCATACGTAACTAACCTACAGCTCAGTACGCTGGACCCACGTACAGCCACAGGGCGTTCGGTTGTAGCGGCTGTCAACGCGCCCTAACCCCGAGGCTTCGAAAGAAAAGGGTTTTAAATAGTCATAACTACTCGAAACTCGTCAACCGCAGGTGCTTCTCATACATATCCCCGTTGTTTAGCGCAAAGAAAACTGTAGGTACAATTGAGGCATTTCATACGTAACTAACCTACAGCTCCCGTGTTCAATTAGGAATGCTGGTCGTGTTGGTTTTTCCGGTAGTAAGCGAAAAATAGTGACAGTGCAACGTAACACGTGCGGGAGGAAAAGGAAGTACAAAAAGAAGGGAACTCCTAGTGCCGCCGTTTCAGGCAGGGGGCGCGCGAGCAATGCGAAGGCGGGAAATCTCAGTTGCGTTGCGTGGTAGACGTGACGGGATAACGGCGCTACAACCAGTTATGGCGAATCTATGCTGTGCATTTCCGGCAGCTTTCACACTGAGTGGAATGGCTTTTTTTATATCGTGTTTCGCGCCACACATCGCCTTTGCCTAGTTAATTTGCAAAAAGTGTTGAAAGTTCGATTGAACTGGTGTTTTTACTGCAAAAGCATCGTACAGAAAGCTTACTTGGGTGTTCTGGCTACCTGCCCAGCTGGCCCTTTCCTGTCCATCGGTGGCCGGCGATATGGTGGGCCGGTACAGAAGTGTATGTACCAGAATGAAAGGGGTGGAAAACCGGTGTCCTCCTCCACCTGTGCTACTTCTCCCGTTGTTAGCCATGACAACTAAAACGCTACTTAAGTCCACGTGGTGGCAGCATTTGCAATCGCAACTACTACGCCATGCGTTTTCCAGGGCTCAATGAAGGAGGAAGTGGCCCTAGTATCGGAATTATTTACCCCGGATGCTGGGTACCCTAAAGCCAGGCCTTCCATGGTTTTAGGGAAGTATGTCGCAACGGGACAGTAGAGAAGTACTGCTTGAAACATTGATGTTGTCATCAGACAATTTTGAAGCCAGTGGCAGCCTTCACCAATACTGATTGTGGGTATTTGGAGGCATCCTGAACAAATAAAGCCGTAATTACATCGCACTGCTTCGGTAACGCTTAAATTACAATGAAGAATACATTTGTTTCTATAACAAGCAATTATACAAGCCTCATGTGTGCATTCGGGAGAGTATGCGACTGTGTGGAATAAGTATGCCAGTTGAAAGGTTTGTTCTTGAAATAGCCGAAAGATAGTTGAGCAATTCAACCAATCTCATTACTTTAAGATCGAGAAAGTTATGAATAGATGTATTTACGGACACATAGCCTCCTTTAATCATAGAAACTAAAAAACCAGTTACAGATGGTATGCATACACGCCTACGTGCGTTGGCGAACGCGAACGCCATTTATTTAGTGGGTCAAGAATGTCTTTGTGATATAAGCACCTCCTGCGCTGCATACCCCGGTATAGGTATAAGGGATTTGTGTCAGGGTATTTCAGTGTCAGAACGAGAAGGAAATGAATCGCTACTAAGTTGCGATACTCTTTCACCAATCACCGTTGCTGGGGATTTGACGTGAATAAACAAAAGCTATTGAAAACGCCGCACCAGGAGGCTGCAAACCACTATTGGAATAGATTCCCGTTCGCAGCAAAAAAACTGAGGCGGTGATGCAATAAGACTTCGCCAAAGAATCCGTTACGATTTGTGAGAGAGTGCCGCCCATTGTTTCTTAGCCCTCAGTCTTTGAATTTCAGTGATTCAATTTTTGACAAATGCTTTCTATTGTGACGGATTGCCCACAATCCAATGCACAGTGATGCGAGAGTCTGTCCAAAATATAGTTTCGACGTTGCATCGTACCTTGGCAAGAGATGGTTCCACGACATTTGACATCCGGGCCACGTAGACGGCACCGAGAAACTCGAGTCACGGCAAATTCAACATATTTATAGGAGCGACTCTTGACTTGGCCATCACCAGTTCAGTTTGCACGCTATTGCTGCTGTCTTGAAGCTTTAAATAGGCGCATCCTCAGTATGCCTTTTGGCTCGCGCCACAAAATATGTGCAGTTGAGCAACCGCAGTCTCCGGGGATAAATGTATCCAGTGAGGAATTTTAACGCTACCAAGCTGCTGGATGTACAATCGCCAACGTCACCATTTATTTCTGATGTCAAGTGGAAGATCCTCATCCCAAGACACATCCCGTTTCCATAGCTCTTGAAATAACATATTGGTTTAACAGTGAATGGTGCGATCATTCCGAGAGGACCGAACATTCTTGCCACTGTATGGAGCACTGACCTTTTGTAGTTCCGATCTCTGTGGAAAAAACTAAGTACAGACTTTGAAGCTATTGTCATGAGGTCTCTTCGGGGCTCCCATACCATGCCAAGAACCTTGACTGTTCTGTCGTTACAAGTGATGCCTTCTTCCTGCTCAAACAGCTGCTGAAGGTGCGTCGAGTTAGAGGTCCACTTTCTAAGACGCATACCTGCTGACTCTGGTATAGCGTTAGCTTCTGTGAAACCACGTTGCGCCTCTTGGTCGGGGCGGCTCCCACGAGTACGTCGTCTACGTAAAACGACTTTTCTAGTAGGGCAGCCGTGTCCCGAAAGGAGCCGCTCAAAAGTCTCAGGTGATCTGCAAGGTGCCGTTCCGCAAAAATGGGCTTGCTGCGGTACCAAACGGCACTCTGGTCATCCTCCATTCTTCCACGTCAGGGTTAGGATTCTCGTCAGAGGGAACTTGCGTAAATCACAGAAACCGCTGCGCATCCCTGTCTTGCTCTCGAATGCTGATTTGCAGGAAAGCCTTTTCTATATCTGCGGTATGAGCGATCGGATTCAACCAAAGTTTTATCAGCAGTTTGGTCAAGTGTGTCAGAAAACTTTGGCCTTTTTCCAGTGGTTGTTGAGGTACGTGTACTCCGGCCCATGTGACGATGCGTCAAAAACCACTGGGACCTTGGTAGTCGTGGACTCGCTGCAAATCACTGCATGATGCGGCATGTAGTTCACTGAAAAGGTTGAAAGTCCGATTGCCTTTACCCCCTCTCCTACTCAAATAGTCATGTAGGACTGACTGGTGGAGTCGTATTGCTGCCCGAATATAGGATTGCGTAGCAATTTTGTCCCGAGAGCCAGAAGTCTCTTCATCGCTTGATTCTTATTGTCGTCCAAGCGACCACCATTATCTTTCCATGGGATTGCAACCTCGTAGCGGCCCTCCTGAAACTTGACGTTACGCTTGAACTTACAGAGAACGTACGAGGCCTCATTTAGGTTTTTTCATATCATTTCATTTATTTACTCTCAATGCCGTGAGGCGTTACAGATACGAGGGGTACAATATTAAACAACGAGAGAAAAGAAAACAGCAGGGTGGTTACAGAAAGTCATTGCTGACTGCGGATTTGAAGGGCGCAGCGTCGCTGATGGAGACGATGGAGGCTGGAAGGTGATTCCACTGCAAGCTGGTGATTCGAACAAACGAGTACACGGAAAGATTTGTTCGGGTGTTTGGCACAGCAACTTTTAACGGATGATTAATGCGTGATGACAGGTATGGTGGAAATCAAAAAAGTGATTGTTTTAAGGCCTGATTGAAGTAAAATATTTTATGGAAAACACATAGGTGGGAGATCATACGACGGCTTGCAAGATCAGGCAGTTGTACTATTTGTTTCATGTTAGTGACACTGGATGACCGGGTATTATCAGAAAGAATGAAACGAGTGGCCCGATTGTGGATAGCTTCAAGTGTGGGGAAAAGATTGGCAGAATGTGGATCCCATACAGAAGAGGCTTACTCAAACTTCGGCGGTACAAGTGTTTTGTAAAGCTGCAGTTTTAATGAATTGGCAGCTCGAGAGAAATTTAATTTGGGGAAGCCGAGCATTGCGGTTCGCATAATTGCTAATATATTAAATGTGCGGGTGCCACGAAAGGTATTTCAAATCTGAACACCAAGGTGCTTGTAGGTGGGAACCGATGAAACAGGGGAGCCGTTATGGAAATATTTGTTTACAGGGGTATGCGTGATTGTTCGTGTTAACCTCATATATTTGCACTTGTCGGCGTTTAGTTTCATTAGCCAGGTGTTGCACCAGGTAGAAATTGTGTTAAGGTCGGTTTGAAGTTTTGAGGGGTCAGAAGGTTCACATATTTTTTATACATAAACAATCGTCAGCGACAAGACGTATTGATGAGGTTATGGTATCAGGGAGGTAATTAATATAAATTAGGAAGAGAAGATGCCCCAAGAGTGATCCCAGTTGAAGCAGGACAGTGAGGAGACTATGTTGTCATTGATAGGTACATATTGAAAGCGATTTTGCAAAAAAAACATTCAATCCACCTTAAATGTTATGGTCAAAGCTCACTTTGCTCAGTTTATAAAGTAGTTGTGGATGGAAGTCGCCGTCAAATGCCTTCGCGAAATCAATGAAAATGCAATCGAATACTGACGTAAGATCCAACAAAGAACGGAGATCATTAGTAAAGCTGATCAATCGAGTTTAACAAGAATGATTTTTGCAAAAATCGTATTAGTGGACTGTAAAAAATGAAATACATTCAAGAAAACTCATCAAATTAGTGTAAATGATGCGTTCGAGTAGTTTGCACGGGATCGATGTAAGAGAGATGGGTCGATAATTAAAAGGGGGAAAACTTCACCAGACTTGTGTACTGGAATCACCTTTCCACCCTTTCAGCTTATTATAGCGCATGCTGTACTGTTTTCCTGTAGCCTTGACAAAATCATAAAGCTTTTTGCGCGAGTAGTGAGTGGCTTTACAAAAGTCTTCCTGGATTGTTATAAAGGTGCCCTTAAGTTTAGCCCTTTGAGATAAAATTCGGTCTTTCGTTTTGGTAGACGCAAACTTGACAATTATAGGTTGGCACTTGTTCTCGACAGGGGGCCTAATCTGTGTGCCAAAGAAATGCCATCAGCGGGCACTTGTTCAGAAAAGTTGGGGGTCAAAATCTCTCGTACTTTCTCTTCAGCTGACGCCCATGTATCTGAATGACTATCGTCAATGCCGTACAAAATCAAATTCTCCTGCCGAGCCTTGCCCTCTAAATCATCCAGCCAACACAGCACAGCCGAATTTTCACAGTTGACAATTTCAGCTACTCTGCGGAGAGTGTCAGCGTCGTCAGAAAGGCGTTGCAGGGTGGATACCTTGTTCTCAACCACTGCTATCTCTCGGTCGCATGTGTTCCTGAATCTTCGAGCAATTTGTGACTGGCTCTTCTTCACTTAGCGACGACATTACTTCGGCGTGGCGGGATTCCATTGTGCCTTCGAGGGATTTTATAGCTTCCAGTACCTCGCTATTGGTAATCTCGGTTGCCGGGTTAGGAGGCCCAGGGTTTAGTTCGATATCACCAGACATTAAAAGCAATTGCATAGCATGAACACAGTCAGTGCAAACCATCAAAAGCATATAGGGGCATGGGAAAAGCAGCAGACCTTTTTTTACAATGCAAGGAAGGGGAGCAACTATCCTGTATAAAAAATTAGTAGTGGCTTAGCTCTGCTATGCCAGGATATACGTAGCGTGAGCTAAGGTTCAGCTCCAGTCAATCCAGTCCAGTCCAGTCTAATTCATTCCAATTCAGTCCAGTCCAGTCCTGTCCAGTCCAGTCACTACTCCTCGCGCATGCTCAGCACGGCTCATTACGAGCCACGTGAAACGGATATCAAGCGCCTCCGGTGCAGCGTAAGACTTGGCTACTGCGCCATTAGGGCGCACACCTGGGCACGCGCCGGCGCCAGTGCGCCTGCCGCGGCAATGACGCAACACAATCCAACACAATCCACTTTAATCCAATCCAATACAATTCAAGGCGAGCCAAGCCAAGCCAAGGCAAGCCAATTCAACCCAATCCAATCCAATGCCACTCGCGCTTGCGCAGAACGGCCCTTCACAGCGCACGCGAAACTGCTCACCCTCGGCCAGTGTAGCTTACGCTACAAAAGAGGAAGGGCTTAAGCAACGCCATCTTCACTGCTGTTCACGCTGGCTATTTATGCTGTCAGAATCCCTGGGGCCTGTGATGCGGTGGTTCCTCCACAGTAGAGGCGCAATGGAGCCGCGTACACGCATGGCCGCGCATAGTCCACGTGTGTAAGATAACAGCTGGTCACTGGGGTTGTCCAAGAACGCACGAAGTAGCCAGGCTGCGGCGTTTATTCCAGCGTCAGCCGTAGAACCGTTATTGGCTACGGAGACGGAGACAGCCAGTATCTGTATTATAAACAGGAAGTGCTTAAGCAACGCCATCTTCACTGCTGCTGTCACATGCCCACTCTCGGTCCATTCCTGGTACATAATACGTATGCTCACAAGCTCACAGAACTTCTGCATGATGGTGCCTGCTGGTTCCGTTGACGCACTCACTCGTAGAACGCAGGTGTTCAGCGTCACGTAATAGATGTACTTAAAGAGAGAGGTCCTTGAAGCATCCATCAGAAGACGCAGTCAAGAGCCACTATGCCTGCGTTACCACAGTAGCGCTTTATCTCTCCAGTAATCAGCTGACAGAGGTAATCACAGCCTACAAGTAGTCCAATGCCAGCAACGACTGCCATACCAGGTATATAACGTTTGTCGGCGATGTTGTGACCCCTGTCTTCCAGAGCCTTCATGATGTCATGTTCAACCGGCACTTGGACAACATCTTGGCAAATTAATGGCACTTTGCTTGCTTGTATAAGATGCTCCGTACCGTCGTACTTACTGCGAAGACGTACTTCTACGTGGTGCCGACGCTGTCAAGTAGCAGCCGCCTGTCTGAACGGATTAAACTCGTGACCCGTACTTCTTAGCTCTTTCAGGCCTAAGGTCTGAGAAATGTCTTCCCGAATAAACGATGTTTGACTTCCAGCATCTGCTATT
Organism: Haemaphysalis longicornis; assembly: GCA_013339765.2. Lineage (NCBI taxonomy): Eukaryota > Metazoa > Arthropoda > Arachnida > Ixodida > Ixodidae > Haemaphysalis > Haemaphysalis longicornis. The sequence goes on along the minus strand of CM023448.1, from coordinate 30,522,767 downwards.
TCACGAATGTACGCGCGACGCTGACTTCCGACAACCCGAGTCCAGTACGTCCCCAGGAGTACCTCATTAGTCAAGTATGAATACTTGATACTGTTAAGGTTGTTAGCGTTTACACTCTTTGTGACTTCAGCTTTCTTGGGTTGCCACGATGGGTTGCACATAGAATAATCATGCCTCCCTTGACTCTTGCTGCACTATACTTTCCGGCGACATTCCTTTGAACGATACCCGCGCATAGTGCACCGAAAGCAGCGGTTGTCTTTTGCGAGCTCCTTCAACTTTTTTTGGTGATAGTTACATGACAGTTCTCGGTAGAATGCTTAAGCGAGCAGAAAAAGAAGCAGGTCTTGTTTTCCTGTGGAGAGACGGTATGCAATACTGCTGCAGTGGGTAGGTGCGCCAATCGTTTGCAGTCAATCCCACTTCGAAAACTTCTTTTCACTTGGTGATCAGCCAACCCACCTCGCTCTCGACTCTCTACCTCTACAGCAGATATTCAAGGAGGTCTTGCAGCTCATGCTCCGCCGTGCCTGAATTGCAAGTCGGCGGGGATAGCGATTGCCCGCCGTCGTTTGCTGTTCGGTGCGCAACATAGATGAGGTCTTAGTAGTCGTTACCAGGCGATGATAGCCAACGACGACCTCGCTTGGTAAAGCTTGCAGTATGGTGTCCGTCAGCATAGTCGCGTAGGTAGCCGAACTGATATTCAGGGCATTAAGTCCCCTCATACGGCAGTGCACGGAGTTTATAAGCTTGCGCAAACCCTTCACTTCGTTCGATGCTTGCACCGAATGGAGATACCTCAAGCGAGCCATATGCTATTGAACGATGCGTCGCATGTCACCAAAGCGCCATTTAAGAATGTGGACAGCATCATCATAGCATTCTCTCTTCGCTTGAAGGCCTGAAATGGATGCAGTAACCTTGCCGTCGTGGAGCGTACGTAGGTACTGGAACTTTTCCCCCTTAGTTAGAGAGTCCTTGTTATGAACAGACGCCTGGTAATGTTTCAAGAAACTAGGCCACTGGCATCTCTCCCCGTCGAAGGAGTGCAGTTTGAGTGTTGGAAGCTTGACGGAACTGCCTGGCAATAGTTCCTCGCGTTGATCCGCCATCGTATGTGACAATTTCCTTGGGAAAGGTGACACATGGCCTGACTGAAGAATTGCTTCTCTTTGACTTTAAATAAGCGAGCATTCCTTTATCGGCGTCTTCGTACTCCAGAACAGCCTTCATTTTCGCTGCGAACTCTTCTTCCTTGAGGCACTCTTTGAACACGACATTCAGCCTTTCCTATTCGTCGTTGTTCGAATGCAGGCTTTCGCGCAACGACGCCAACTCGCCGATGTCCACCGTCGCCGATGTCCAAAAGCTGTCCAAGACAGCTTTTGATTCATTAATGAGGCGAGTATTCTATTGCCGCCGAGCAGTGCGCTTGTCTTTCAGTCGGTTCCTCCTTGCTTCTGAACACCGGTCGCACGGCTCATTTACCTGGTAGACACCCGAAGCCTCCCCATTGTCTCTTTTAATCTAGTATGTTCCACAGTTCCCGGTCTTTCGGCACCAGTTGTTGAAGAATCTCAAAGGCGAACGGAAAGCAAGAAAAGCGAACTGTAGCCACATTGAGTACAGAGAATAAAGAAGCTTTAACATGGCGACCGAGTATCTTTCCTTCTTTTTTCTCGTCTTCGCCTGTCTCCTCCGCGTGCCGTCACGCCGATATTCCCACTATTTTAAATGCGGATCATTTCTTAGTCTCGCCTGGTCCTCTGTCGTTGATGGCGGCTACGTCCACACGCTCACTGCGCATACGCAACTCTCCTCCTTACACCCACAGCTCCGCGATACTACACTATAAAAAAAGAAATAGTTAGCGGCACCCGGTTTCGATCCCACGATTCTCTGGCCGCAATGGCAGGTATGTGGTGCTCTTCCCACTACGCTACAAATCTTTTTTTGTTCTTTAATGCATGGAAATTTTATAAAACTTCAAAAGACAAGACACTTAACACACAATATAAACACTAACAGACAACAAAGGGCAAGGACATCAGTCGAACAAAGATCAAAACTCAGGCAAGCAAACGCATGCATTCAAAAGAGGCAGCCACTCTAGTGGGTCACTCTGCGCAGCATAAACGCTCCGCACCAACGCCGCCTGTTCCCGAAAGATATTCCCGACCAAGTGCATCTTTCGGGAATACGCTACAAATCTGGGACAGGAGCAAGTGCTACGAACGCGCCTGATGTCCTTGACTCATTCAAGCTACGTCAAGAAGGTACTGATACAACGAAGGCATGCGAAGCTGAACGTCAACGGAAACGACAAACTGAAAACTTTAGAGGGAGATGCTGAATTTCCCGTGGGAAAGCTGTGGCGGGAAGCGCCACGCGCCTTGCAGCTCAACCAGACCCGTCCGCAGCGCCTCTGATGCTGATTGTGGCAGGATGCCCCTAGGGATTGGCAAACCAAAGAATCCATCACGAGATAGATTCGCCTTCAACCACGGTCATCATCTTCTCGTAGGGGAACCGCCGAAGAAGAAGAACGAGAAGACAAAGCTGCGAAGAGGAGGGCGTGTACATTGCTCTCAGCCGGTGCACCAATGTCAACAACCTTTACCTCACCAAACCTGACGGATACTACCGATTCTACCACAGAGACAACATCGACAAGAACATGATGGACGAGTTTCGGCGCCTCGAGAACCACCGCCTACTCACCGTAACACAGCAGCACTTGCGTGTCTTTGTCACTGGTGTGGACTCGGACGCGGAATTCCCTCTGGCGCTAGTAAAAACCAGGTCACTCAACATAACGGCAACACAATGGAACCATACGGAACCGCCACGATGCTTCGCATCCTCATCAGGGTTCCCCACTGGAAGATGCTGTAATTTTTTTCCATTCGCTGGCACCAGCACGCGGGCGGGCAATTCAAACAGGCTACAGTTCCTGGCAATAAGAAACGGGGCGGCCTGTAGAGCAGCTCCTGTCAGGGTGCAGTTGCCGAGTGTGGTTCCTCGGCCAACGCTACCGGGGTGCTCATTTCCGGCGTCGTTCGTGGGACGTGGTCCTCGCGAGCTGAGCTGGGATCAGACGTCGGCCCGTTGTCCCGTGGCAGGCGTCGCACGTAGCAGAGCAGCCGTGTGCCGGCGACAATCCCATCGCAGCGGTCGGACCACCCCTGCCCGCATCCTCGTCGACGGCCACATCAACTGGCGGCGAGAAACCTGAGAAGGCGTCGGGACCTGTCCGTGAGACGACGCCTTTAGTATTCCTGAACCTATACGCGAGAAACGTTTGTGTGGGGTAGTATAGCCAGCAGCTTGAACATATCCGAACTGTCTTTCGAGGTCACTTATCATATGGGACTGATGTGAAATGCCTGTCTGTTTTCTTTACTCCGTAAATCACGGCTAGTCGGACCGATAAACCTAATATTTTTTTCTCCCTCTTTACAATGTCTCTGTCGCGTCTTTTCTCGTGTGACAGCACACGAAAGCGTAACGAACGCCAACGGACAATCAGAACCACAGTCATAGTATGAACAATAGTAATTTGATAAGGTCTTTTGAAAAAAAATCTATAATTTAATATTGTTAGTTTATGGCCGCTTTCACGTTTGCCCATTCTCAGTCTTTGCCCATTCTCAGTCTTTGCCCAGGTGGTGCTTCTTAATAAGCACAATTTAGTCAGCGCATATACGCTCACTTTTCTGATTCCTCAAATTTTGAGATTACGCAGCCAAGAATGGCGGTGGTGAATATCGCGCACCAATGTTCTTCCCATAAAAGCATGATTTATCACAAACGTCGATATAACAAAGTTGAACAGTATCATAATGTTTTATTTATATCCACGATTTTTATATATCAATTCTAGCAATTTACGGCAGTTTATGCTGAGTTCGGTGCGCATATTATAGGCATGCAAAGTACGAAACGGTGTCGTGGTAACGTTAACGCTGCGGGGCCCAGGCATAGGACGGAAATCAAATAAAAAATAAATATTTTCTGGCTCATAGCGCAACCTATTTGATTCCCCGCTAGACATAGCTGGAAAAAGTCCGTGAGGCTTCTTTTTTGGGACGCCCAAACCAAAAGACCTACTTTTTGGCGTTGGCCACCGTGTTGATACCGTTTTCAGCGTCAACACGGGCGTAAATTAAACGACGCGCATGGTCAAGCTCATCGACTGCCGGGAAAAACATTAGCACGTCGAACGTCTGCGCCAGGGAGAGCACACGGTCTTCGTCGTAGCTTCAGAAAGTTTTTCCGGAGACATCTGCCACAATGGCACTGTTGGCCGGTTCCTCTAAAGATACAGCGGCGGATCAGCGTTGACAATACGCAATAAAGTCATCTCCCGCAGCAAGACGGGCGTTACCGCAACAACACCGGTGTTATGCGTCCGCGCCCGCGCTGAGAGCCACGAATCAAGTCGACTAAACGCCCATAGATGACAATAAGATTTAACTAACAATGAATATTGAACCCTCTTAAAGCAGGGGCACCCTTGCGCCAACTATTTGTTTAAGGTAACTTCTCCGTTAAAGTTCGAATAAATTATCCATTACTTCATTGGTTGTTATTCTACCTGTACTATTTACTGAACCCCAATGAGAACGGCACTTCAATGGCATGCGACAAGAAAGCAGTAACGCACGGAAGCCTCCCTTTGTATAACATGTTTTAATCCAACATCGCAGAGTGGCCATTCCTTTAAGCAACTACCGTTTATATTTTTTCTGCAACCCGAACGAGAACAAAATAGTGGCGGGATTTTTGTTTCCCTTTTAAAGCATATTGTAAATTTCTTGCCTTTAGGTGATTGTTCGCTGACTCGTGAAACACAGGGGCAGCATTCACGTCCCATTCTCATTAATAAGCCTAAACATATATTATAAGCAAGATCGAGATCAGATTTGCTTTACACGGACATTGAATTGCACAGTCTTGGTAGCCTTAATAATGTCAAAGATGTATGTGCCTGGTGTCCATTGTGGCGCTTTTGTTACGTCTGATTTCTGCCTAATAAAACTCCACTGATGCCACCACTGAGTGGTTGAATTACCTTGTCTCATGGTTGCCTTTCAATTTTCGAAAGACAGGCCCAACTACATTGCGTTTTGCTTTTTCTCGGCACAGACTAAGCGAACAGATTCACATAAAGCTAACTCAGAATTGTCGTATACATCTAAAAACAATTCTCCCCTGCCATTGCCAGTCAAGAACACCTACTTTAGACTTATTCCATGAAGCTGATGTCCAAGACTCGAAACCGGAGGGCAGTCAGCAAACGAACACTTTTACTGCAATTAAGAAGTAGCACTTGCTTCGTAAAGGCGATTAGCCATGCATTGGGTAGCGACTTATTACAAATGCGCAGTTCAGCGTAAAATGCAATTACAAAAAATGCATTGCCAAAAAGCAGCTACGCATGGCGAAATGTTGATTGCAAATAACGCAGGAGCGCGCATTGCAATAAATAGCCGCATGACCGCGTAAAATATTCAAAATAAATAGAAAAATAGGTTTTATACATGCGAAGCATATACCACAGGATAAATATCACCCGCTGGACCTGCGGTCGTATCTGCGATTCTGCATTGCTTTAGGTTTCAACTATTTCTATACACAAGGGTCGTACTACTGAGAAAAACTTTGTTTAACAAAAACTAAACCACCTTCACTGAAAATTCCACAGTGGCGTGTCACAAAAGACTTTAAGCATTTGGGGATAGAGATTTTACAATCTGCATTTTTTTACGGCCGAGCTGTTTAACTTGGATATCAGTTGAGTGGCAGCCGGGAGAAAATGCCCTCTAAAAACTCGCAGTCCTTGTCAGCGTGCGCCCTGTGAGGAGCGCCCTGCGTCGTCCAGGTTTGTCCGTACGAATGCGTCACGGGAAAAATAAAATAAAAGATACCAAGCGCACGTGAACGTGAGCCGCGTGCGGAGCTTCCCGCATTGTCAGGCTTCAAGTTTGAAAACGCTCTGCCCAGCATGCGTGGACTCATCTAGCGTGTGCTTTTTTCCTCTCCAGGTCAAGTGTGGTGATGCCTGAAGTGGGAAGTACAGAAGACAGGACAGCTCGCACTAGAGGTACCGAGTGCGCGAGACCGGTTGCCACCGCTTCTAGTGCGTGCTCAAGCGGTCAACTTTGGTAGTTATGTGAAAAGCTACGGAGAAAAATGTCCGGGGCGGCCACTCATGGAGAACAGTCAGCGGCAAGGCTGTTTGTTAGGAGCAACAGCCGGGTATTTGACGAAGGGTGAAGGGCTGCCAGCTCTGGTTTTTCTCCAAAGTGCCCGCCAGCACACTTAAAAACTAGCCAATGTTTTTTATATCGTTGGTCAAAACTCTAGGGGCGATGCATTTGAAATAAAAGAAAAATGTAGAATTACTTATGTATTTTGTTTGTCTAAAACATGCGGATTTTTTGTTAAACAAAGTTGATAAGCATTCACATTGCCACTAGAGATAGTATTGTAGAAAAGTTGGGTACAGAAACGTCTCAGTCAGGAAATATATCAACTTCCCGTATGAGTGCTACTCGTGTGCTTTTCCCTAACCATAGTATCGCCTATCCACATCGCTGCGATCGCGCTACCTCATTTCGCCCCATGAACGCTCGCCCCAGAAGAGCTCATGTGTTAAAAATGGGTGACGTTCTTTTTCTGAAAGGTATAAGGTAGCTTGCAGCCCTGGATATAGCCATCCGGGTTTCAACACACACACACCACGAGCATTGAAGGGTCCTTCCGGCTGCCTGTAACATGGCGAAAAGAAATTCGAGTGGAAAGGTAAAGAAAAGGCCCATAAAGAAAAATACGCAGAAAGAAATTCCACGGGACATATCGGTCTGCCCACGTGTTTGAAATCTAAACGTTTGGCTATGCATACTGACAACCTGTTTACGCCTACACCGAAATAGCTTAGTGGCGGTGGGAAAGCATTTATTTCAAGTAAAGGAGTTTCGCGCTTAAAAGAGGGAGAAGCCCTTAGTACAGGAATCCTGTGACGGCTACGGTCCTGCGGGCCCGGTAGACTCTGTCATGCTGGTCCTGAGGGTCCTAACTGCACAGCGCCGCCTCCCACTGCGAGATGGTGGTAGTGCGAATAATAGGGGTTTCTGGTGAGTTTCGCCTAGCCCACGTGGTGTGGTGCAGTGTTGGATATTTTGTCGTTGCCGTGATAAACATTCGTGGGTTTAACGAACGCAAATACCGAATGAACGATTGTGAACTTTTCACCTGTAGGCAGACATGAACCACAAATTTGATTAATGATATCAATAGAATGCGCTGTTTCAAGTAATGTCGTCGCGTAAAAACTCCCCCTGTACTTGAAGCATAACATTTGTTTTTCTTCATTTCCCGGTTATAAATGTTCCCTCAGTAGGTGCCGCTTGAAATAACTATATACCGACCTCCTTTCCCTCTTCTTTCAATGCCTCGATTTCGAGCAAACATGAAGGCCTCGAAATAAATGCATCCACTGAATGCTTGCTTCATTACAAACGCTCTGTTAAAATGTCGTCGTGACCACAAGGGTGCAGTCGCTGACAAAAAAATCGCAAGTCTACATTTTTGACCGCCCCTTTAGTGTTATATGACAAAGTAGGATTACTGATTTCAGATAAACAACAACACTGTATGTCTATTGATTGTTGGGTTTAACGCGCCGAGGCAACGCAGGCGACGAGGCGCGCCGTAGTGAAGGGCTCCGGATTAATTTTGACCCCCTGAGAGGGATCTTTAACGTGCGCCGAAATCTCGTATACACGGGCGTTTTTGCTTTTCCACTCCATCACAACACTGTATGTCAAAATAAATCACTATATTCATTAAATGATCTTTATGAGAGCACTAATTATTAGCATAATAATAAGCAGCAAAAATAACTTTTGAGCAAAGTCCAATGTTGCATTTAAACACCATTCTACGTTGTATGTGCTCAGCTTTAGACGAAACATTAAAGAAAACCTTGGAGATGACTGTTTTACTCATATGTCTGTGCAAATTGCGTTAGTCATTTGAAATATAAGTACTATGTCAATGCTATAACGGTTGAAAAATAATTACCAACCGGTCACGTCTGTAAAGCTATTGAGCGAAGTATCGGTAAATTTCAAATGTGAAGGGGAAGCGTATTCCGCTCACATCGTAAGTATAACAGATTTGTGAAGGATGTACCTACGCAAGGCGTTGTATTCTCTCGTTCTGTCGGTACATAATATTTGTTGAAAGAGAGAGCGACAAGCTTTAATAGAAAGTTGCCTTATGTTGTGTATAATAATGTCAGAGTGTACACTTAATTTTTTGTATTTGTAATTACAGTGATCGTTTTGAAGGACTCCATTAATTCGGACTTGCTCAATATATCCGACTTTTGCGAGCAACCGCCAGTTGTGTCATATGGGTAATATATTATAAAAAATACATACTTCGGACAAAATAAAGCCGAAAATTAGCTTTTGCGGGCAATTTCCTCCGACAGGGCCACGGTGCGACTCCAGAACGACGCTATTTTGATTTCTAATCCTATCGATAGCTTCGTATTGAATGGGGATTGCCTTCACTTTGGCCTGGTAACCAACTTGATATTTTGCAACATTTGGAGAGTTTCTCCAGTGGACAGCGACATAGTTTTGTGCGCCGAGCTAGAGGACGACAAGACCATGGGCCAAGGAGACCAGGCTGCCGCAGGGCGACGATAGCTTCGACGAAGACAGTTCCGACCGCCCGCCACCGCCCACGCAAGGCATTGCCAACGCTTTGGCGTTGTTGTCCATTGTTACCGAAAAGTACGTCACGATTGCGGTATGCAAACATAATTCCTCAAGCAAAGGAGGAAATTAGGACAAGAAAGAATTCGCGACTTCTCACTCTTATTTAAAAGAATTAAAGTTCATTTTGCTTCTCGCTTATTTTTCGGAACTGCTCTTTTATCTCAGACTATTTTTCATTGCCGTCCAGGTTCACGAAATCAGCCAGCTACTGTATTGAGCTCCAAGACGTTAATACCCGCGCCAATCCTGTTCCTTCATTTCACCTTCTCCTCTCAGCCGCGTCTGGCGGCCTACATCCACGATACCTATCGTTCACGACAGATAACGGTCACTGACGATACCAGGGAAAGCGTACGGGCAATTTAAGGACGTTTTATTGTGTGTGCTTTCTCCAGCATTACCGCGCATAAAGAAATGCGAAGAACCCCTGGCCGAGTCGCAAGGGACAGTCTTTTTGCACTGTAATAGGGAAAGATGCAGGAGGAGTAGGAAGTGGTGTTGTTGGAGTGTAGAATGAGGGGGAGATAGAGGGCGATAACTGTATGGCGTTACGCCGAACCTCAACCAGCCGAAACGGAGCGAGGAGGGGAGTAATTAAGAGGAGGAGGAGGAATGGTGGAAGAGGAAGGAGTAATATTATGGTGAATGGCAAGCTTGGGGTTGTGGTCAGCCTGTGGATTATGGTCAAAACTTGAGAAATCAAAGTGGTAAGAAAGGGATATAAGATCGACATACAGTTGATCAGCTAATGAGCCGAATACAGACTGCACAGGCAATTCAGATAGGTACACAGGGTTCTACACACGACAGTCATCATACTGGGCTAAAAGACACGAAGACAACGGGTTAGGATAGTATTTATCTAGGGGTACACAGGGTTATTAGACATGGAAACAATGAATATGAAAGTAAATAAGCTAGGGGTACACTGGGCTAGTAGAACATGTATGATAATTATAAAATTAGGGTACCCAGGGTTATGAGGCATGGTTACATCGGTTGTAATCATAGCTAGTCTGGGGGTACACTGGGTTCAGGAAAGAAAAGAAAACGAAAGAGACGAAGAAAAACACACATACACACACAGAAAAAAGGAAAAATACATATATAAAACCTGGAGACAACAGATATGATGACAATTACCCTGGGGGTACACTTGTAACTCGTTCGTGTTCTCTGAAGCTGACATGAAGAATAGGGCTCCCTTTGTGTGTGCAGTGTGCTTGCAACTGTATTATGTGCAGAGCACTTTAGGGGCTCGCCTTGACGTCGTAGATCGCCCGCTGGATCCACGTAGAGCCAAAAGGCACTCAGTCGTAGCGGCTGTTGTGCGGCGTAACCCAGAGGCTACGAAAGACATCTTGTTTACATAGTCATAGCCACTTGAAACTCAACCGCAGGCGCTTCTCACCTCTCCCCGTTATTTAGCGCCAAAAATTAGGTGCATTTGAGGGAAAAGATACGTAACCAACTGGCATCTCCCGTGTTCATTTAGATAGGAATGCTTGTTGGGTTGGTTTTTACAATAGGACGCAAAAAATCGTGACAGTGGAACGTGACACGGGCGGGAGGAAAAGGAAGCACAAAAAGAACAGAACTCCTGGTGCTGCAGTGTCAGGCAGTCTGAATTTGCCTCCACACAAACCCACGGCACAAGCAACCATCGGTTCTCTTCTTAGTATCAGCCAATGGAACTGTAATGGGCTAACGCAGAAGCTTCCTTACCTCAGCTGGTGATTTCGTAAAACTTCTGCCTCCGTGCTTCTTACGCAGGAAACGAACCTTCAGCAGCCGCCCACTTTGTGAGCATTCAACTCAATTTCAGGCCCATCACTGTCCAACTGCTCAAAAGGGTCAGCCGTGTTTTTTGTAAAAAACAACTTCCCGCTTCCTAACTGGACACGCCACATATCGTCTCTCGCGACCACGAAATTGTTGCTGTCACCGTGGTCTTTGGAAAACGATGCCTCACTGTGGTGTCAGCCTATATACGCCCACAGGGGAGACTTCTATTGGACTTTGATGCAGCCGCCAATAAGGATTGGAACGGAGCTCTCGATGATGTTGTACATGGACCGCTGCTGATAGGAGGTGACTTTATTCCGAGGCACACAAAGTTCGGTTATGCAGATTGTTCTCTTCGTGGAAATATTCTTGTCCAAGTAACTTACCGGGGAAAGCTTATTTTGATCAATAATGAGGCGCCGACTAGATGTGTTCCGCAGGAACAGCAGGAAATGGCACCTGATCTCACTGGGATTCCGTGGAAAGCAACACTTCATGGCCAGTGGAAAAAACCTTATGGAAAGTGATCATCATCTCATTAAAATTTCTTTGGGGAATTACCCAAACACGTGAAAAGTTTCAAGAAGAGCAACAAATTAGGACAAATTTCGTAAATACTTCATATTGGTGCAATGAACAGTGATAGATAGGATCCTGAAGGCGGAAGCCAAAGATGCGAAGGCTATCAAACAACGTCCTCGAGCTCCGGTTCGCGACCTAAGATATCTCGCCCTTCGAGCTGCTTGAATTCAAGCTAAACAACGATTGAAATGAAATCCTTCTGACCCGGCTAGGCGTGAAGATCACAACAGGCTTTCAAAAGGCCTGAAACAGGAGTAATGGAACCAGGTCTGTACTACGCTGAACGCTGCAACCCCTACAACAAAAGTATGAAATACTATTATTACAATGGCTCTTTCCAAGCCCACGTGCACTGCTTTGAAATCCCTCATTATACGCATAGACGTATCGGCTCAAGAACTTAGGGAAATTTCAACTGACATCTTTTTTTCAAAAACGAGAGATACAGAACCCTACCCGACAATGCTGCCCGATGTTCAGGCTCCCCTCGACAACCTATTTACCCTGGCTGAGTAAGATGACGCACTGCGCCTTTGCAACGCCAAAAGTGTGGAAGGCCCCGCGGGATACCCTACAGCGCCATTAAGAACCTTCCTCATAACGGCAAGGTAGCTTTGATGGACTACTACACTGACATCTGGGTTACACGAGACGTCCCACTGACATGGAAAGAAGCATGGGTCCAACTAATTCCCACGTCCTGCAAATTACTACGTGGTTCTTGGGTCCTTTGTCCAATATCTCTGACATCCACCATAGCAAAAACGTTCGAGCAAATGGTTCCACGCCGCATGAGTTGGCAACTAGAGAAGGATCATGTATTCACTCCTGCTCAAACAGGTTTTCGGACACAGCTATCAAATCCTGACAGCTTGTTGATGACCACTCAGGACCTTGAAGTTGCAAAGCAACCAGGTGGCCTCGGCATTTCTCTCCTCATGCATGCTTAGAAACCATTGGATATTGCCCCACAAGGAATAATAATATGTCTCTTGAGTGAAAGGGGACTTGGTGGGGGGCTAAGTATGTTTCTGGAGTGCTTTCTGCTGGAACGTTCTTATACGGTATGGGTGGGAGAAGATTTCTATGGCCCTGGAGTGCTCGAGCGAGGTGTACCCCAGGGTGCTGTCTTAAGGCCGATACGGTTCAAGGTCTTGATGGCTGAACCTCCCATGGTATCTCGCAAGGTTCCGTGGCTAAGAACTACTATTTATGCAGATTAAGTGATGCTCTGGACGACAAAATGTGATATAAAAACACAAACGAACCATTGCGCAAGGTATTGACGTCAAAGTGGAATTTCTTCGTAATCCTGGTCTTGAACTCTAAACAGAAAAAAATAACTTACATAATATGTACACGTATGCGAGACACTTGGACATCCAACTTCACGTTCATGACCAAGCTGTGCACAGAGTTTTTAGAGCCTTCATCATTGGGCCTCATGTTCGGCGCCAACCGACGCAGCATCAATAGATATTTGCCTACGACTTCTCTACCTACTCAAACGGTGCGCAGGTTATTATTGGGGTTGATCTATGAAGACGCTCCTTCGCTTACACCGAGGTCTCATTCAATCTAGAATACGATACGTCCTACAGCACCTCTGCCCTAGCAAGCCCCAAGCTAATAAGCTGGATGGAGGTTTCGAAGAGGAGGAGGATAAAAGCAGCCCTTGGACTTCCAGCCCTGACATCAAGCTTGGGCCTCCACTCAGAGGCTGCCATGAACACCCTTGCCGACTACACTTCCGACAGGCATCTAGCAATGCAGCCGCACCTAGCTATGGCATCAGCCGAACGTTGCATCATAAAGCAACATCACAAACAGCAACCGCAAGGACTCAGAATGCAGTTCCCACAAGCACCGTTCACAGCAGATGTGCCCGCATGTGCTCCTATCCTTGGACACCGCAAGGGCATTCATGGCTGGAGGGCCAAACAACGAAAACTGGCCCCAGCATCCTTGGCACTTAAACGACTAGACAATGTTTATATGACATGGCTCGCAGGGTTTCACCGACGGCTAATTTCACCCATGCAGTGGACTGGCGGGTGCTGCCCTCGCGTATGCGGAATACGATGAAAAGCGCTAGCTAAACCTTTTAAACAGCACCACACCTGAAATGGCCGCGCTGATAGCCATTCAATTAGCTGTACAAATGCTAGAAACGCGAGAACGTTTCGAAAATCGGTGATTTTTACAGACCTGATCAAGGCCCTACGCCTTCCAAAACGACCGCATCAAACTTCGAGGCTATCCTAAATATTCGGCAACGAGTCAGCACGCTGCAGACTCGCGGACGTCTTATAACCTTTTTCGGGACACCGGCACATGCGGCAATCACAGGCAATGGCAACGCCCATGCTCTTGAGCAGCAAGCCGCACAGGACACATCAACTGGGAAAAGGTGCATCACCCTGGATCCCCCCTTTCTATTCTGAGCATGCACATTTTTCTCAGCTTCGTTTGGTCACACTGCCATCATCTTCATCTCAGGATGAGCAGACCAATGAGAACTGTGAACACACAGCGGAGGAATCTTTACCTACTTTGAGCTCGGTATTCTACGCCCGCCGCAAGGTGGAAAGGAAGTTGAAACTACGAGCGGCTCTAGGAGTGAAGCGTGCATACTTTCCTCAGTATTGGCAAAGGAAAAGGTACACTATCATTCCCACAATTAGAATTGGCTCGGAAAGAACACCACACCTCCGCACTACGAGATACGGCAGTGTAGATGATCCCGATAGTTCATGGTGCTCAGCCCATACCAACATTCCACACAACCTCTGGGACTGCCCACGCTTTGCCGACTGTCGAAAACAAGCCTTCCTAAACATAGGATTGGCAAGACCACCGAGCCTTAATTATTGGCTTTAACCAATTCGTTCCAATCAGAGCAAAGAACGGTGCCTGCTGACCGCACTACGAAACTTTGTCGAGAACTCTGGCCTTAGCCATTTCCTTCTTTATTGAAATACCCCATTGAATGTATCATACTTCGCGAACTTCCATTACCTAATTCCTCTCATCTAGACCCCAAAAAGTCTCTAAAGGGTACGGGGTCGTTGTATCCCTTGTATATAAAGTATATACGTGTTACCCCCCCCACACTAGAAGGCCCCCCCCGAAACCGATGATGATGACTGGCCTTTCTTTCAAACTTCCCCCACTCTTCCTTGCATGCAGCGCGTGCGATGCCTTTGATCTCTACTGTTCTGGATTAAGAAATAGTGTAGCGTCTTGCTGTGACGTTGGAGATGGCAGGGGCTTCAAGCACGTTTCTCTTTTCGCTACTTCGGTGGAAGGACAAAGTTTGGGCCAACCTGTAGAACTTTCTTTACGCACTGAGGTACCAGGGGTGGAGGATCACCAACAGTCATTACAGAATTTTCCGAAGAAAGGGGGCGCATTCTTGTGGAAATGCACGAATATGCTCTCGTTTAATAATGTGGTTTAATTGGGAAGACGAAAAAATCAAAAGAAAACGCGAGTAGCCACCGCATGGGCAGGAAGATTCGTTGTATCATCACAATCCTCAAAATTGGAGTAGCCACTGGAAGGTCGCCAAATAACTTGTGCTCCTCTAACCGCGTCTGATTACTCGTCTTCATATTTCGTTTCCGGGACGAGGACAGAGAGACTAGAAAGTCGAACCCCCCACCGATGAGGCAAGCCATTTGAAGAGGAACCACCTAGACATGTAAGGTGCATCGAATCAGCTGTTGCCAGGGCGACATAAACATACCGAGTCACACTATGGACTAAGGCGTAGCATGCTGCGCTCTACGGATAATCCACAACGGTCACACACGAGATAAATTACATGATGTAGGTTTTCTCACTCCCTATCGGTTAACTGATTTACCACATCGATATGCTAAAACCGAAAAAAAACTGCTTCATCCAAATTGGAAAGTGAGATAGATCAGTATGCCCCATGAAGGCGTATACTATAAATTTGCCACAGTTCAACATTCCCTTTTACTCAATCACTCACAGGAGCTTCTGCTTGAAGCCAACTTGCTGCCAAATTTTTTTTGGGCGAAAGTACAAGACAGAAGGTGGCCATATCTCACGAAAGCTACGGGGGAGAGGGCGGACAGTTTTGTGTTACTGCTCCAAAGTAGTTCCCAATTAACTAGTTTCGGTTTCGCCGGGACAAATACACATTTGCTACAGTTCGTTTTTGGCATGAGCTCTGTGGTTGAGTGCGCTGAACTGAATCACCAATCATGCAGGCATATTGAGTCTCCTTCTCACGTTTCATTTGATTCTAAGCAAAACCAACGCTTTCACTGCAGAACTGGGCCCGAACTAATATATTATAGCGTGCATGGTACCTTTAAACTATAAAGCGTCCAGAAAACCGTCAATTTTCTTAGCGGTGCAGTTTTGAGGGCGGGAAACTGATTTTAAACTCTACCTGAGACTAAAACTGGGCCGCACAACGCGAACCTGTAGCGTGCTTACATATTGCAGACCGATATACCGCTAGGGCAGCACGCGCACTCTACGGCGCGAAGTCAAATACCATTTGGATCGCGCCGAAAACGTGTAGCGGAAGCTGCCGCTGAAGAACACATCAATCCACCCTCAACCCCAACCCCGTTCCTATGCCAATATTTTTGATGAACATCTTGGAGGTTTTTGGCCGTGTCTCGCTATACTAGGTTATGTTCGGTTCCGGGCAAAAACTTCGAGTTCGGTTCGGTTTTCTGTTTGGTTCCGGTTTTCGATACCCTGCTGGGGCTCCCCGATCCCCTCAAACGCACCTAGCAAAAGCTACACGAATGCATAAAGTTATCTACTGAAACCTCGTTATCACGAAGTTCAAGGCGAGCCTTATTATTTCGCAATATTTATAATTTCGTTGGATCAAATTTAACAGTTTACGGCATTGCATTCAGTTTCGTGCACACCTATAAGCATGCAAAGAAGGAACCACCTCGCGGCCGCCTCTATTGCTACGAGAGCACCCGTGCTACGGAAAATAAATACAAGACAAATGTTTGGCTTGCTCAATGCGCACACTGCTATGTTATTTTCGGATAGATGTAGCTAGAACAAAGTATGGGATGCTCCTTTTTTGGCACATTGCAAGCGGAAGACTTCCATTACAGCGGTGTCTATCGCGTTGATGCCGTTTTCTCCGCCGCCATAGGCTCGGAAGAAACGACGTAAAAGGTCACCAGATCGACTGCCTGTGACGACGTTGGCATGTTTAACGCGTCACCATCGTAGACCACGGCGTCTTCGTCGTCACCTGCGTCGGTTTGTCGGGTGACATGTGCGACAATAGCACTGTGGTTTAACTGTTGGCCGTTTCCAACCAATGGTAGATGTGACTTTACATTGTCTGCACAAACTACCTTCCCATTACACCGTCTTCAGGACGGGCTTTCCGTAACTTCTCCTTGTACCCAGTTACGTTAATGTGAAACACAGATGTAACGCTTACTTGACTTCGCTGCAGTCAAGCGACCCCCCTGCAGTCATGCGGATAATTACGGTCAGTACTTTGTTGACACGCCCATACTTCGGCCGGCGACTCATTTGTCCTGCGGCCACCCCTGTCCAGTCGCCACACACCCTCTCAGTGCTGCAAGTACGCGTGTAGTTCGTGGCGTCTTTCATCAAATAGGAGCTTCTGTCAATTCAGGACGGGCACAATTCAGTTGGGTTCGTTCGCGACAGTAACAGTTGCGAAGTTTCCCGATCCTTCTTAAAGACGAATCTTCAAGCCCGGGATTTCCATTTCTATCTCAGCGGCTTCCTTAGCTATGTCGGCATCTTCTCGCCGTCTATCTTTTTCCCGTTCTGTGGCTTCTCGGAGGGCTTCTCTGTAAGCTGCCCTCTCTCAGCGCTGCTCCGTCCTCTGGGTGTCGATCCTCTGGCAAAGTTGCAGTCCGGAGAGACCCAGCTGCGTCCCAACCGCTAATAGCTTCTCCACGTCCATAATAAAATCTTGACGTGTTCTCACAGTACTCATTTTCCGGCTGACGTCAAGGGTGGGATCCTGGCAGGGTCGCTACTTTTGTTATGAATGGACAAGTAACACGCAGAGGGAGAGACGGATGCTGGTTAACACGCTGACGGCTGTATTCCACAAGATTGTGGACAAGTATACCACGTGAGCATACTACACGACGAGACGTTATAGACAAGACACCTTGGGCTCACACGGACGGCACAGCCAACACAACTCAAGCACAATTTATAGTCTGACAGTTCGGAAGGTCCACGAGCAATCCCATAAACAAGTCAGCTCGCCTCCTGTCGCGATTGGTTTCTAGATGCTTTAATCGCAGGACCAGCACCGTCCATCAGCCATCTCGGAGCGTTAGCAGTCGGCGCACCACCACGTTGATTAGCAGTCGGCGCACCACCACGGCACCCAAACGCGCTCTCGAGCCTTGGCAGTGGGTATCGATGGTCTTGTTGAAAGTGGCCCATGGACCAGGTGCCCAACGGAGTGGTTTCCACGTAGCCACGCCCTGTTCCGCGGCTTGACTTCCAGACGTCGTGGTTCTAGCTCCCGCAATCACAGTCACGCACAACCCGTCTTTATTGTCGTCGTCGCTGAAATTCCCGCTGGCCGAATTGCGCGGTTAATCACTCGATTGGCGATTTATCACACGCTTTTTTCACCTTAATAAATTTGTTACGGGAACAAAGAACTATTCTACTATTACGTAGTCCAGAGCCGGAATTGGCAAAAGTCCCAGCGAACTCACGCACAGCTGGCCATCTGTTAAAATATATATTTAGTTTCACCATGGCTTGTCACCCCTGTAGCACAAACATAGATTATGGATAGCAGAAGCAAGGGCGGTTCTGAAGCTCTCGAAGTCAGTTGCTTGCTATATACCTTCTCGTTGAGCGCACAAGCAGCGGCCACTTTCACATCAGTCGCGCTCCTGGCTAATGAAGGGACATAATCGGACAAACAGCTTAACACCATGTTGCAAATGAGGCCTGTAGAATTCCTCTAAAATTTGCACTGAGCAGTCTTCGGAATGCCCGCTAGTCGAGGGGTGACGCAGACATATGCGGCTTGGAGAATTAACTCCCTGAAAATCTTCAGCACTACAATCCGCTTCAACGTCTTTCCCATCGCAACTTGACACTCTCTGTATAAGAGGGCCGGGCTTTCGAGGAAAGTGGAGCGGTGGCCTCGTGCGGAGGGAGACTCCCTCCCAACTTTTCGGTGAATAGACCTCGAAGTGTGGTTTTTGCCCTGCTCTTGGGGTGAACAAGCTCGGTTAAAGTGAGTGCACGAGAACAGTGGCACTTTGGAAAGCGGGGTCTTCAGTGGTTGTCTTTTTCCAATGGCGGACATCAGGTTGGAATGTTCCGAAGGCAGTGTTCATCCAATGCTGCTTTGACCGGTTCCACTGACCCCAACGCTTACATGCGCGTTCAATCAGGATCTGGGTTACAAAATTTCCTGACAGGTCGGATATTTTCGAGAATCACGTCTCAGAAGGAACGGCTCATACAGGCTGTGATGATCACAGCCACCAAATAAGGCTGGTGCACCTGTACTTTAGGTTTGGGTAATTCTTCATTAAAGCCGTCAAGAAGAATGACTCGGTGTGTTCCTTTGCAATCCACCAATCTTCGTCGACCATAGCACGGCGGACAAGGGCTGAGGCGCTTCCAATGTCTGGGAGCCCGCTAGAAAATTTTTTAGAACTTGTCCAGGATCAACTGGCATTTTCTTGTCCAAGAAGGGTGAATTTCTACCGCGGGTGTCATTACAGCTGCAAGCACGTCCAGTTACGTCTTACGTCTGGCCTCTGTGGGACTTCGTCTTCGCAGCTCTTCTTCGAGACTCGTAAATGGCACAGGCAGCTACTTTGTCTTTGCCTCCCGAACCGCTTCGACGGCTATCAGCACTGTGACCGGATCTGCCACACTCAAAGCAGGTGGTGTTTACTCTGGCCAAAATGGGACATGCCTGCGCGCGGTATCCAGGACTTTCGTTAGAAACCACTTCAGCCCTGGCTTTTTCTGCGTATCGGTGGCTCCACCATTCGCAATGTGCGGCGCGTCAGTTCGGGCCTTCCCTAAGTTCACAACATGCTCCGTCTCAAGGAAACGGTCCGTGACTTCGGCCAAGACACTCAGGGTGGCACAACCGTGTTCCTTAAGGAAGACCCTGAGCTTCGGATGGCCGCAATACTAGAATTGCACCGAATTCACCAAATGGCGGAGGCTCTCGTAGGATTTGGAAATGTTGGCTATTTCCACTGAACTTTCTAAGTGACTTTAAATCTTCCCCACAAACTGCCTTCTCGTCTCGCCATTTTCAGCCCGGGCTTTCCGTAACTTGTCCTGGTACCCAGTTGCCATAAATCTGAACCCCAGAAGTAAAGCTTTCTTGACTTTTCTGTAATCAAGCGACTTCACTGCAATCACGCGGCCAATCACGGTCAGTACTTCCCTACAAGCACATACTGAGGCCGACGGCCCATCTGTCCGGCGGCAGCCCCTGTCCAGTCGCCACACGCTCGAAGTGCTGCAATTACGCGTGTAGATCTTCGCGCGTTTCATCAAACAGAGGTAGGAGTTTCTGCCAATTCACGACGGGCACATTTTAGTTGGGTTCGCTCGTGGCAGTAACGGTTGTGATGTTCTCCCATCCTTCTTGAAGACGAATCTTCAACACTGTGATTTCCATTTCTCTCTCAGCGGCTTTCCTGGCTATGCGGCAGCTTCTCGCCGTCTCTGTTTTTTCCATTCTGCAGCTTATCGGAGGGCTTCTCTGTAAGCTGCCCTCTCTCCGCGCTGCTCCGTCCTCTGGGTGTCGATCCTCTGGCAAAGTTGCAGTCTGGAGAAGCCTAGCTGCGTCCCAACAGCCAATAGCTTCTCTACGTCTATGATAAAATCTTGACGTGTTCTGACAGCACTCGACTTCCTGCAGACTTGAAGGGTTGGATCCTGGCAGGCTCGCCACTTTTGTTATAAATGGATCACGTACCTCGCAGGGGATGAGACGAATGCTGGTTCGCACGCTGACGGCTATATTCCACAGGATCGGGGACAAGCAGAGCACGTGGGCATACTGCACGACGAGACGTCATAGACAAGAAGCGTTGGGCTCACACGGATGGCACACCCAACAGAACTAAAGCACACGTTTAGTCTGGCAGTTCGGAAAGTGCACGAGCAATCCATTAAGAAGTCAGCTCGCTTCCTTCGCGATGGATTTCTAGATGCTTTACCGAGGACCGGCAGCGTTATCAGCCAGCGCGGAGCGGTAGCAGTCGGCCACAACCACGTCTATGACGGCGCCCAGACGCGCTCTCGAGCCTTGCCAGTGGGTATCGATGGTCTTGTTCAAGGGGGCCCAGGGACAAGGTGCCCAACGGGGTGTTTTCCACGTAGCCACGCCCTGTTCGGTCGCTTGACTTCCAGACGTCGTGGTTCTAGCTTTTCCCGCGCAGCCCGTCTTCATTATCGTCGTGGCTGAAGTTCCCACTGGCTGAATTGCGCGGTCAATCACTCGATTGGCGATTCATCACGTTACCGTCAACTTAATAAACTTGTTAGGGGACCAAAGAACTATTCTACTATTATGTAGTCAGGAGCCGGAATTGGCAATGGGCACAGGGAACGCACGAACAGCTGGCCATCAGTTAAAATATATATTCGCTGTCACGATGGCTTGTTACCCCTGTAGCACAAACATGGATTACGGAAGGAGAAGCAGGGGTGGTTCTGAAGCTCCTGAAGTCAGTTGCTTGCTATATACCTTCTCGATGAGCGCATATGCATCGGTAACTTTCACATCAGTCATGCTTTCGGCTATGGCACCAACCGCACGTTGCGTCATAAAGCAACACCTCAAACGCATCCGCAAGGGCCAGAAGGCAGTTCCCGCAAGCACTGTTGGCAGCAGATGTGCCAGCATTTGCTCCTATCCCTGGACACCGCAAGGGCATTCATGGCTGGAGGGCCGAACAACGGAAACTGGCCAGAGCATCATTGGCACGTCAACGACTAGACAAAGATTATAACACGTCTCTCAGGCTTTTCACCGACGGCTAAGTTCACCCAGTCACTGGACTGGCGGGTGCTGCCTTCGTTTGTGCGGAATGCAAATAAAAGCATAAGCTGCACCTTTTCGACAGCACGACACCTGAGATGGCCGAGCTGATAGCCATTCAGTGCGGTGTTCAATGGCTAGAAAAGCGAGAACGTTTCAAAGAATCGGTGATTCTTTTCAATCCGTTTTAAAACGACCACATGAAACCTCCGAGGTTATCTTAAATACCCGGAAAAGACTCCCCACCTGCGGACCCGCGGACATCTTTATGAACTCTTTCTGGATAACGGCTCGAGCGGGATTCTCAGGCAATAACAAAGTCCACGCTCTTGCGCAACAAGCTGCAAGAGATAACAAATGGGAAAAGCTGCATCACCTGGCTCACCCCTTTTCTTCTGAGCATGCACATTCTCCTAGCTTCCTTCGCTCATAGTGCCATAATCTACATCTCAGGATGAGCAGACGGATGAGAACTGTGAAAACACAGCGGAGGAACCTTTACCTACTTCGAGCTCGGAATTCTACACCCCCCGCAAAGTGGAAAGGAAGTTGCAACTACGAGCAGCTCTAGAAGTGAAGCGTCAGACATCCCTCAGCATTGGCCCAGGAAATGCACATTATATTCACACTATTAGAATTGGATCGGCAAGAACACCACACTTCGAACTACAAGATATGGCAGTCTGGATGATACCGAGTGTTCATGCTCCCCAGCCAATAACGGCATTGCACACATCCTGTGGGACTGCCCTTACTTTGCCAACTGTCGAAAACAAGCCTTCGAACACGTAGAATTGGAAAGACCACTCAGCCCTAATGATTGGCTTTATCCAAGTCGTTCCAATCAGAGCGAGGAACGTGCCAGCTCACCGCGCTACGAAACTTTTCTGAACTCTACCTTCATCATTTCGTTTTTTTCATACGCCATTGCAATATCATACTTCCCCTACTTCCATTACATGATTCCTCTCCCCAAGACAGCAAAAATTTACTTATGCAAGCATGGCGTCTTTGTAACCCTTGTACATAAAATAAAAACGTGTTACCACCACCAACCTAGAAGCCACCAGCACAAACTGATGATGATGACTTGCCTAACTTTCAAACTTTCCGCGCTCGTCCCGGCGTACAGCACGTGCGATGGTGATTATGACGACTGGTGTGACTTAGGAACCGATGTAGCATCTGCCTGGGACCTTGGAGGTGCGTGGCGCTCAAGAAAGTATTACTTTTTGCTACTTCGGTGGAAGGACCAACTTTTCGCCAATCTGCAAAACTTTCTTCATACCCTGACGTACGACGGGAAGATCACCAACAGGTGTCACGGAATTATATGAGGGAAGGGGCACGCCTTCTAACAAAAATGCATGAATGTGCCCTCCTTAAAAATGTCATCTTATTGGAAAAGAAGAAGAAATCAAAACAAAAAGTGACTAGCCGCCGCACGGGCAGGAGGGGCATAATGATAATCATCCTCAGAATTAAATTAGTCATGGTTAGGTCGCAAATACACTGGTGCTCTTCTAACCGCATCTGTTTACAGGTTGTGAGCATTTATTACCATTACCAGGCCAGAGAGACCACACAGTCGAAGACCCCAACGACGGGGCGAAACATTTAAAGAAGACCCACCAGTCACAAACCTCGCATAGAATCAGCTCTTGCAAGGACGACATCAACGCACTGGGCCACACTACAGACGCTCTGAAAGAAAGCATGGTGTACTCAACGCATGGACACAAGGGTCATACACGAGATAAATTACACGATGTGGCTTTCCCACTAGCTAGCTACCGGTTAGCTGAAATAACACATCTATATGCTAACAACGAACAAAACTACTTCAAACAACTTGAAAGGGGAGATAGATCAGCACTTCCCATGAAGAAATGTACTATAAAATTTTCCACAATTGAACACTACTTTGACTCAATTACTCACATGATCTTCCCCTCTAAAAGACCACATACAGCCGCAAGTCTTTCACGGCTACTAAGATACAGGAGGTCGCCTAAAGTATCAAAAAGGGTTTAGGCTCTACTACCCAAAGCTTAGCTCAGCCTTTGTAGAGAATTCACTCACTGTCAGCAAATTTGTACCAGTTCGAGTCGACATTACATAAAAACTCATCACAAGCCAACCATGATATATTCAACCATCGGCGCAGCTATCTGAAGGGCAAAGCGGAAGGCATCATTAACGGTTTGCCTCCAACGAGTAAGAGCTACCTCATACCCATTGAAATGCTGCATCAGTGCTTCAATGACAAAGCCTTGTTAATCAAGGTACGCACGAGAAACCAGCTAAACCTCTCTAAAGTGGCCTAGTGCGACGACCTTCCCGGCCTTTAGACGATTCATGAACGTATATGGACAAAAATGAGATGACTGAACAATCTCGGTATGAAGGTCGCTGCCAACAGTATAGTATTGAAGAATCTGCTATTGCAGACTGTGCCCGTGAGCTCGTGCTGAAGTGCAACAAACAAACGGAAAATGAAGTACCGGCACGAGAAAAGAACGGTGAGCTACGCATTGAGCTCTCGATGTTTTTTGACCTTTTGCGGCTTAAAGTATGTCCGCATATTCCTTTCATCGTGACATGAACCGCTATAGTCATGCCAATTCAAACGTGGCTGTTCCAGAGACACGTCAACGACAGCCATAAAAGTTCTGCCTCCTCGCTGACGCAACGTTGTCTAGACAAAGATGTACGTACTGCAACTCGAATGACCATAGCGCGAATAACTGTACGCCTCAACGTCCTTAAGAAGAAAACAAAGCCGTGTTGAAAAAACAGGAATTTTGCTTGCCCTGGGTGGGGTACTTGTAAACGTCCATAACCCCTAAATATGACTAGGAATATTTCTGCAGAGGAATTTATAAATCCCCAAAGAACAGGTCCTGAGGCTGCCATTCTATGGGCTGAGTGCTCACTAATAAGCACCTCTGGAGGCTATTGTTTGGCGGAGCTAACAAATGTGCCTTCACCACCGAAATGCTGTAGGGAAATGCTTCAGCCTAATATGCTAGGGATGAAGGTGGTGACAATATTTGCCATGGCAACCCGTCCCCTTATTTCCAAAGGTTTGCATCTACAGAGATGCAATGACCTACCATGGTGGGCGGAACCTGTGGGTCTTGACGAACTTGAAGCCAATGATATGCCCTTCGCTGACTTCTCCCCGCACGGCACACCTTGAGCAATCTTGGGGACGGTACTGGCAATACCGCGGACCCCGAGCCCTCAAACATAAGCTGGATCGAACCGTGGCGATGTGTAAGGTCAAAGGAGAAAGTACCCCCGTCTCCCTGCTTTCCAATGTATCATATGGCATTTTCCAAACCCGCCCGAAGCTTCACTGCACCGAAGCTTCATTCCCACCCTTGCCAACAATTGCATCCCAAAAGCCAGATAACTATCCGCGCTTCTTGATTGTTGAATCTCTTGACAAATCAAATCCTATCTCCTCCCAGTTCAGTGTTCCTTATCACCAAATTCCTTGAAGGCATCTTGGGCAAGTCTTTCCAAGCCAAGAAACTGAGAACCGTCGAAGTTATGGTTGAGGTGAACACTCACCAGCAAGCCACAAGCCTCCTTACCCAGAATCGCATGGCAGATCTGGACATCAGAGTCACACCCCACCGTAACCTCAATAGCTCTCAGGGTGTGATTTCTGAGCCAGATCTGATAAATGAGACGGAAGCCGATCTGCTCGAAGGTCTGAAAGGCGAGGGCGTGACGGCAGTGAGGCGCATCACCATGCGGCGAGATGATAAACAGATCATGACAAAGCAATATTATTTGACATTTGACCGTTCCACACTCCCCAATCCATCAAAGCAGGTTTCATTCATTGTTCGGTCCGGCCGTACATCCCGAACCCGCGGCGCTGTTTCAAGTGCCAACGGTTTCGGCATGGCACTACCGCCTGCCGTGGTCAACTAACATGCGCCAAGTGTGCACAACATGATCATGCATCAGACAACAGCCCATCGCAAACCCTCATCTGTTCCAACTGCCAGGGACCCCACGGGGCCTACTCTAGAACATTCGACAAATTCAAACAGGAGAAGGAAATCATCAGAGTGAGAGTCACTGAACACCTTACCTTGCCAGAGGCGCGAAAGAGGTTCGCCTCTTTCCCCTGGGGAGGTATGCCGACGCAGCTCGCCGGGGGCGGAGCGGCGTCTGGTTTCGGCGGGGACCCAGTACCGCGAGTCGGACTTGGTCGCGCCCCCCCCCCCTCTGGGTTGCCTCTGGCAGCCCAACCCGCCTCCGCACCGCTCGCTGAGCCAGCAGCGGTTGTGGTGGCAACTTCTTCTGTCGGGACCGGTGCCGCTCCCGTCCCTGCCTCCCCATCGTCCACTGCGTTGGAGGGTGCCATCGACACCACGAGCCCCGCACCGGCTCCCACCGCCCCCGCACCGCCAGTGCCACTTCTGGTGCCTCCGACACCACCGGCGGTAGGGGTCAAACGAAGGGGGGGCCAAGTCCGGGGGGCCCGGGTCGACGGGCACACCCAGGACGTCGGACGACGAGATGGACGTCGTGCTGTTCTTGCCTGCAACGCAGCGCAAGGAGCGGCCTCCGACGTCCAAGCCTACAGATAGGCCGCCCAAAAAGCCCAATCCAAGAATCACAGCCCTGAAAGACGACACATAAACATACACACTCCAGTAGCTCTCACACTAAATAATGGGAAGAGAAAATATTGTTCAATGGAACTGCAGAGGCCTTCTGAGTAATCTTGACGACGTGTATGAGATTCTGCATACCAATCAGCCAAGTGTAATGTGTGTTGAAGAAACACATTTAAATTCTAAACACACAAATTTCTTGAAGAGTTACCTCGTATACAGAAAAGATAGGGATGGCTGCACAGACTCGTCTGGAGGTGTGGCCATAATCGTCCGGAAATCCTTTGCATGTTACCCTGTCACTTTGTACACCGTCCTTGAAGCTGTAGCAATACGCTTAAAAATATTTAATAGGTTGATAACGCTATGCTCCATATACATTCCTCCTGATGTTCCACTTTTGAGCTCTGACTTCGAGGCGCTGGTTGACCAGCTGCACGAACCATACATTCTAACAGGCACCTTAATGCTCACACTTCTTTCTTACATATTTCTTACATATGCTCACATCCTCTGGAGCATGCCTTTTCAACAATAAACAGCCTACATATCATAACATAGGACACAACACATACTCATGTCTTGACTTGGCTATTGGCTCTGCAGTTCTCTTTCCTCTTCTCGAGTGGGGTGTGGGAACTGACCCATATGGCAGTGACCACTTCCCCACCTCACTTACATATATAGGTAAAGGCCCAAGCAGTTCATCTTCCCATAATAGGTTCAATGAACACGAGCTAACTGGAATACATTTACAGAGACATCCATACTACACCACACATCCATAGGACACCTACACGTTGGAGAAGCCGCACAACTCCTCACGGCGCACATCCTCGACGCCGCCGAAAAGTCCATTCCCCACGCCTATGGTGCCCCGCGCAACCAGTGGAGGTTGTCGTGGAATGAGGACTGTAGGCGGGCGCGAGAGGCCCAGAACAAGGCGTGGGGTATCCTTCGTCGGTACCCCACGTCGGGAAACCTCCTCTTGTTCAAACGGGCCAAGGCATTAGGAAAACGTGTGCGCCGTGAGGCAAAACGAGAGAGTTGGCGTACATTCATAACATCAATAAACTCCTACACAGACACACGAAAAGTATGGACACGTATACGCAAACTCAAAGGACAACAGACACACAGCCTGCCCCTGGTCAGCACAACAGGGGACACTCTGGAAGACCAGGCTGACACACTCGCACAACACTTCCAACACGTGTCCAGTTCACCACACTACACGAACACTTTCTTGAAACATAAAGCCTCTTGTGAAAAGAAGTCCCTACACGACAGCAACAAATCACAGACTTCTTACAACTCCCTGTTTTCACTACATGAGCTGAGGGCTGCTCTGAGCACGTGTAAACCCTCAGCTCCAGGCCAGACAATATTACATACACAAAGATACAACACCTACACGCAAACACACTTGAAGCACTTCTACATCTATATAATAAAATATGGCTTTCGGGGCACATTCCACACTCTTGGAGGGAGGCCATTGTAGTGGCTTTCTTGAAGGAGGGAAACGACCCGTCGTCCCCCTCAAGTTACCGTCCAATAGCCCTGACGAGCTGCCTGTGCAAGCTCTTCGAGAAGATGATCAATCGCAGGATCGTGTACTTCCTCGAGTACAATGGTCTTCTCGAGAGCTGCCAGGCAGGCTTTAGGGTGGGACGATCGACAAACGATCAACTGGTTGCACTTAACTCATACATCAAGGATGCCTTCGTGCATAAGCAGTACTGTTTACCTGTCTTTTTCGATCTCGAGAAGGCCTACGACACCGCTTGGCGTTATGGGATCCTTAGTGACCTCCGGTCATTCGGTGTTTCGGGTAATATGTTGAACACTCTTGTAAAATATTTGTCGGAGAGAACGTTCTGAGTAAGAGTTGGTTGTGCACTTTCAAAGGTTCACGTCCAAGAAAATGGCGTGCCGCAAGGTTGTGTGTTGAGTTGCACTCTCTATATAGTAAAGATGAACTCTCTTGTAAAGGCACTGTCACCAACAACCTCTTATTCTATGTATGTAGACGACGTGCAAATATCTTTTAAATCATGTAATATGTCAATATGCGAACGTCAAGTCCAGCTTGGTGTCAAGAAGCTTGCCGGCTGGGCAGACAACAATGGGTTTAAATTGAATCCTGCAAAAGCTCCTGCGTTGTGTTCTCCAGGAAGCGCGGGGTCCATCCGGACCCAGACATTACTCTGAATGGCGTGTCGCTTCCTGTGAAGAAGGAGCACAAGTTCTTAGGTGTTGTGTTTGACCAGAAACTCACATTCATTCCACACATCAAGGAACCTAAACAAAATCTAAAAACAATGAATATACTTAAGGTTCTTTCCCACCAATCGTATGGTTCCGACAAAGAACCCCTACTACGACTCTATACTGCTTTGGTTGGGTCTCGTTTAGACTATGGCCGTGTGGTATATGGGTCGTTGCGAATGCTTGACAGCGTTGCGAATGCTTGACCCAGTGCTACACTTGTGGCTACGGCTTGCGTCGGGTGCTTTTCGCACTAGCCCTGTTGAGAGTCTGTATGCCGAGTGTAATAAGTGGAACCTTGAGAACCAACGGACGTACATGGACTTACTTTATGCTTTTAAAATTTCATCGCTGAATAACCATCCTTTTTATGCTGTCTTTAACGACACTACACATCTGTGCTTTTTGTAAATCGTCCATCCGTTCCGCTGCCCTTTTCACTTAGAGTGAAAGAGGGAGCCTCGGATCTGAGCGCTTCGTTTTTAGATGTACACAGATCATCCTTTTTCAGACATTTTACCTCCTTGGAAAGTTCGTCCTTTGTCCTCCGACCTTTCTTTTTTGAAACTTGACAAAAATCGGGTTCCGCGAGCTGCAATACTGCAGCACTTTTTTTTTTTGAAATTTAAATACCCACGTGCAGAATTCTACAGTGACGCTTCTAAAACCTCCACTATGGTGTCGTGCGCTGCTCATGGTCCGAATTTCAATGCAGCCAGAACCATGAGCGTGCACGCAACAATTTTGTCAGCAGAAGCGTATGGAATTTTACTTATTGTACGACACACTCTTGAGAACCAGATTCCCATTCCATCATCTATACAGATTCTCTGAGTGTTGTTCGTGCACTGGCATCGCACAAGCCCTTCCAAAAACCACATAGTTAATATTGTATTCAACACTATTATGTCCGTGTATGCACAAATGCATGAGCTGCTCCTCTGCTGGGTCCCAGGACACGCAGGGATCGCTGGGAACGAGTTGGCAGGTGAGAGGGCCGCTGCTGCGGCACTCAGGAACACTGTAGATATTACAACGATACCCTACACAGACCTCAAGCCACACATAAGGCAACACCTGCGCAGAACATGGCAAACACACTGGGATGAACAGACAGGCAACAAACTACATGTAATAAAGCCACACTCGGGAGGGGACACAGCTGACTCACACAACAGACACACAGAAGTCGCCTTGGGTAGGCTACGGATAGGGCACACCCATGCAACGCACTCGTATCTGGTGACGGGATCTTCTAGACCCCAGTGCAGCAGGTGCGGAGAGGCCCTATCCGTAGTGTACATACTAATCACATGCAAGGCACTTCACACATTACGACACAAACACTTCAGAGAAATCTACAGACAACATATCCCACTACATCCATCGCTGTTTATAGGTGCCGATGCCATTGTTTCTGTGAAACGTGTGTTTGAGTATTTGTCAGACGTAAAGTTTTTATACCTCATTTCCTATCACACATAATCAAATCTGGCCCTATACACAAGCCATCACCATTGCCGTTAATTGATTTTATTGTTGTTCTGGCTTTAGTAGCCACTATTTTTTTATGATACTTTTGTTTGGCGCTCT
This sequence comes from Haemaphysalis longicornis, assembly GCA_013339765.2. Classification (NCBI taxonomy): domain Eukaryota; kingdom Metazoa; phylum Arthropoda; class Arachnida; order Ixodida; family Ixodidae; genus Haemaphysalis; species Haemaphysalis longicornis. The sequence continues at coordinate 30,493,044 of CM023448.1, read as the reverse complement.
TTGCCCCAGCTGGCCTTGCGCCAAAAAACTCCAACCATCATCCTCATCATTCGCTGACTTCGTCTTCACATTTTATGGGGAACCAGGTCTCAGCCTTCCTGTTGGGAAGGAGTGTTACTAGACACCGGTCACTTGAAATATTTAGCCTCTTAACGAGACCTTCACTCCTGCGGAAACCGCATTCCGATGAATTCTGCAAGGCGGTGCGACACCCACTCCGCCGACTATCGACTCAGGAAAAGTGAAAAGCTTTTACGTGACAGTTAGAACCACACATAATTACGCAGAATTACACCTTTTTGGGTGTAACCACCTAAAAGTTCAGGTAAGCGAATGCTTTCCGAGCAGCCTTTGACCCTAAAGATATTGACAACTTGGACGCGGAAAGTTTGCCACACCAGAAAATGCGAACCGCTGTTGTGCTGTTACCGAAATATTCTTTTGCAGGTCATATAACCGTCTCGCAAGACTGACCACTGGACATATATTCACAGATTGCAGCAAGTTGCTCAAACTGAATTGCAGTGGTCATTTTGTGACGAAAATTTTTGTGACGAAAGCAGCAGGAACAGCGGAAGTGAATTGTATCCCTAAGAAGCAAAAATTGCAAGGCTATGTTTAGAAAAACTGTAGCAACTTGAACTTTATACCTGAGCAAGCTACCTGGTTGGTAGAATCCTAAAAATATTCGCGGTATTATAAAACTTGGAATGTACATGTCTTCCTATGCATAGTGCCTACATTTACCGGAATTATTCTGAGGTGACAGCTACTGAGTTGTCTGGAGTTTACGGACGCTGGTACAGAGCAAATTGCTACCTAAAGATGTCAGCCATTTCACCCAACAAAATTTGTTACATTTGACCAGTGGGAAACAGTTAGAAAATGCGATCTGGTTGGGAAGAAGACAAGATTGAAACATGAAGCGAGTAGCCAGCGTAAGGCCCGCGAGTTTCGTAAATCATCATCACTGTTTTCACAATTCCAGTAGTCATTCTAAGGTCACCAATATACTGGTGCTCCTAAGAGTGTCGCCTTCCGGGTTTCCAACAACTCTGTCAGGCGACGACTGTTACCTAAATGTCTATTTGGAGGTCCTGGTTGATCCCTAATAGCGGCTTCTAATGGCGCACTCACTAAGACCTTCTGAAAGAAAAAAGTAGTTACAAAACGAGTTGCCAGTGAATTATAGCGCAAAGCAGATTACGTCGTATTAATCTTCGTTGGTGTAGGCATGAATGGCTGCAGGATTATGCAGGCACGTTAACGAAACCGGAAACACCGTTGTCTTGACAAAAGTGCCAGTGCAGGACCAGATTTGACCAAACATGCACTTTTGGGAAAAGAAAATACAGCTCCTCGCCAAGGACGCTCTTCGAAGCCTACGTAACGTACAAGTGAATACAACAGGGTGAGGCTCTGAGCAACGTATCTATTGATGTGGGACAGAAAGAGCTCTAATTCCTGGGTCAATTTGCTGCAACCGCGTGATTGTTCGCTATGTGAAGGTATGAACGCGTTTCCAATTGTCTTGTCTTTATGTTCTTTTTCCCCTTTTTAATTTTATATCCGAGGGTATATATTTCGACACGGCTAAATGACTTGTTTTGGGGTTTTTCAGGGCCAATTGTTGCCCCTGGTTTTCTCATCTTTAAGCGGTGTTGTTTCTTATCAGTATGTGCCCAAAAAAACCCCCCCCATTTCGGTTTTTCTCTGAGCACACATAGAAGCAAACGCCGTGCCACTACTCCGATTAGCAAATTCCCGCTCAGATGTATTAGGTGCTGCAATAAAACACTTCTATTGACATCACCAATTTTATATAAGGTTGGTGGATTTATTTCAGTGAAAATATTTCTTCCTTTCCCGTTGTGTTGCTGGTTAAGCTACCTTAAATACGACTGTTTAGAAAAAGTTGTGTTCTGCTTGGTGGTGCCAACATCCGTGCAGGCGCTACATGACAAACCCTTTGTTTGCGTACGCCTATTTCAACCTATATTGTGTATGTAAATAGTGCATTATTTCATAAATTTTCTAAATAAGACAGCTTTTCAAAATCTGCAGTAACTAATTTCTATCGCAAAGTTAATGCAATTGCAGCTATCTAAGAGGTTGCCCTATTCGATTGAAATATTTATAGCGCCAATACAACTCATGAAAGCAGGTGCACAGCAGACGATATCTTATTACCTAAACGTACGCTTTTATACTCAATTCTTTCAATAAATAATGAAATGCTTCTATCGAGGTATTTTTTCGAAATTTCAACAGGTGAAAACTTCTCCTTTTAATTCCTTTCTTACACCAGGCGGATTTTTATCTCCTGTGATTATATAATGTTTGACTTGTGCGTAGGTTTTTGTGAGTCATTTCTTTTTTGTCGTGTCCGGGATAAATACCCGTGAGTTTAACGAAGGCAAATGCGGAATTAACGATTTTGTACTGTTCCCCTTGTCCGCAGTAACAAACCAGAAAGGTGTTTGTTGATATCACTAAAATATGCTTTTTGAAGGAATGTCGTATCGTTAAAGCTCCCACTGTACTTGAAGCATAACCTAACATTTGTTTTTCGTCATTCTCCGGTCTTAAAAGTTACCTCAATAGGCGCCGCATGAAATTATTATATACAGATCGCCTTTCCCTCTTCGTACAAGGGTTCAAATTCAAACCACATAAAGGAGTATAAATAAATGCATCCACTAATATACGCTTCATTACAAACGCTCTGTTTGAAAGTCGTGTTGACCAGAAGGGGGCACAAGGGCTAGAAATTGCACGTCTAGATTTTTGATCGCGCCATCACTCCTCTGTGTCTACACAGGATTGCTTATTTTACAGAAGCAACGACAGTGTATGACAAAATAAATCACTCTATTTAGTAAAGGCTGGTAGTATATTCAAAATCTTATTACAAATTAATAAGCAAAAAAACAAAAACTTTAAAAACAGCAGTTCTGTATAAAACCCATGTTTCTGAATGGTATTGCTATAAATAGTGCCGCGAACCATACGTTGGGTTTGTTTATTTGTGTTTGCTTTTACCGCCCGGCTGCGGCCCGGGCTGTGTTATCTCTGCGCCAAGGGAAGCGCGTGTTCCATTCTTTCTTTCTGTGCCGCATGTGTTATCTGTTGTGATAGGGAGAGCATTCCGATCTAACGTGAACAGCCCAGAATAATCTTCTTGGATCTACTATGTTCTCGATGCGAATCGACGTTTCGAGAACCACGTGCGCCAAAGATAAAAAGCCTGCAGTGCGGACGCCGGGGCATTCGATTCGACGACACTCGCCTGTGCAAGTCACTTTGTTGACCGCTGCTTCGCCGCCTCTGTATTCTTTTGAGTTGTTAGGGGAGCACAAGTTCGCTCCAATAAACGTGTTTCTCATTCAACACAAGTCAATTGTCCTTGTCTTCGTGACATCTGGTGGAGGTGCGAGGTACGCACCCTTCATGCCCACTACAACCTCGAAAAGCCGCCAAGCCAGTCCAACAAGAGCCAGCCCCCGCCTGCAAGATTTACCGCCCGAGTTCGGTTTGATGCCAGAAGGGCCCAAGACAAGGAACGCTGCAACCAACACCATTGTGCAAGAAACAACGTCGCCAATCGTCCTGCAGCAGCCCCGGGAACCGCCATCATTCCGAGGAGCCCCCGCAGAAGACCCAGAAGAATGGTTGGAGAAACTGGAGCGCGTCCGGAAATTCAACAGGTGGGACGACGCAGAAACGTTCCGGCACGTTTTCTTTTACTTGGAAGATTCGGCTCGCACTTGGTTCGAGAACCACGAGAGCTCCTTGACAAACTGGGCTCAGTTCAAAAGCGAGTTTACTAAGACCTTCACTACCGTCGTGCGGAAAGAAAGAGCCGCCCTTTTGTTGGAAACGCGCACGCAACACCCCAACGAAGGTGTCGTGATCTTCGTTGAGGAGATGAAGCAGCTATTTCGCCGCGCGGACCCCGAAATGACGGAAGAAAAGAAGTTGCGCTTCTTAATGCGCGGAGTGAAGGAGGAACTGTTTGCTGGACTTGTCCGAAATCCGCCCAAAACCGTCGCCGAATTCGTGACCGAAGCCAGCACCATTGAGAAAGCCCTCGAAATGCGTGCTAAGCAGTATGACCGCAACTTTCTTGGCGCGGCCAATGCGAACGACTTTGGCAGCACGCGGATCCCGGCCGACAGCCTACGCGAGACTATCCGCGCAATAGTGAGAGAGGAGCTGCGGAAACTTCTCCCAACGCCGCCGCAGCCCCAAGTCGCTTCCCTCACCGACGTGATTAGAGAAGAAGTGCAACAAGCGTTGGGAACTTCTACGCCATCCGAGGTACCCCGAGAGCCACAAGCTATGACATACTCCGCGGCTGTTCGTCGACTCCGCCCTGCTCCAACACGCCGTCAAGAGGCCCCGCCGTACCGCCGCCCACTGTCACCCGCCCGACCCCCGGTAGCCCGAAACCAGAACCCGAGGAAGACGGACGTATGGCGAACTCCCGATAACCGTCCTCTGTGCTACCACTGCGGAGAGGCCGACCACATTTACCGTCGCTGCCCATACAAGAGACTCGGACTGCGTGGTTTGTCCGTCGACGCACCTCGCCCTCTCCCTGGCCAACGACCACGTGAGATCGACGAGTATCTATCTGAAACCAGCCGTGGCCCAGCGCGTTTCAACCGTTCGCCGTCGCCCTACCCCTACCAATCGCCGAACCGCCGTAGCAACGCTGACTTCGCCCGTGGAAGGTCCCCCAGCCCACGCGGGTGAAACTAAAGGCGGCAACTTCTGGAGGTGAAGTTGCTCTTCGGCGAAAAACTAGAAACCCTCCAACGACGCAAGGACGCGCTGAAGACAGTGATTCACGACATGCCCTCATCCCGACGACCCGACCTAACCCTGACGAGACTCCCGAACACGACGACAGCTACACGGCGCGACGCGTACCCGACCTGACCGAGACGTCCGTTGAGAAGACGACGACAACGACGATGCACAGCGCCCGACCATCAACACGTACAAGCAGAGATACGACGCCCCGACGAACCCGGAACTCGAGGACGACTGCATCTGACGTCAAGGTGTCCATCGACGGCTTTGACGTAGTCGCCCTCGTAGACACGGGAGCTGACTATTCGGTAATGAGCGGACCATTTGCGTCTAAACTGAAGAAAGTTATGACCAGATGGGACGGTCCGCACATACGCACAGCAGGAGGCCACCTCGTGACGCCAAGTGGAACGTGCACATCGCGCGTCACCATAGACGGCACAACGTACCCTGCGGCGTTCGTCGTTCTGCCTAACTGCTCCCGCGACGTGATTCTCGGAATGTACTTTTTGACGGACAACGGCGCAATAATTGATCTGCAGACCAAGTCGATAACATTTTCCTCCAATCACTCCACGACGCCGCAGCCGAACCCCGATCACCGTGCTGCTGTCAGGATCGCCGACGATCACATCACCCTGCCACCCCGCGCAAGCTTGATGATCGCCGTCTACTGTGAGGATGCTGCTTCTGACATCGACGCTATCGTAGAGAGTGATCGAAGGTTGCTTCTCGACCGCGGTGTCTCCGTCGCAAGAGGCATTGCGCACTTTAAGCAACGCCAATCTCACGTTCTGGTCACTAATTTCACCGAAGAGTACCAGCATTTAAACAAGGGAGCTGCAATTGCGTTCCTCGAAAAACGCAAGAAGCAAGTGATGTGATCGCAGCCGCCGACTTTGAACGCACACCCGTAGAAACATTCAAGCTCCCGCAGCCATTCGACGTGAATCCGGCGCTACCGCAAGAACAACGGAAAAAATTATTGGCTTTGCTGCGTCGCTATAGCGAATGTTTTTCGTCGAGCGCAAAACTACGTCAGACCCCTCTAGCGAAGCACCGAATAATAACCGAAGATGGAGCCCGACCTACCCGACAGTCACCGTACCGCGTCTCTTCACACGAACGGGAAGCCATCCGGACTCAAGTCGACGACATGCTGAGCGATGACATTATACAGCCATCGAAAAGCCCCTGGGCTGCGCCCGTCGTACTCGTAAAGAAAAAAGACGGCACATTAAGGTTTTGCGTTGACTACCGGCGACTGAACAAAATCACGAAAAAGGACGTGTACCCCCTCCCCCGAATCGACGACGCCCTCGACCACCTCTGCCACGCGAAGTACTTCTCATCGATGGACCTGAAGACCGGCTACTGGCAAATTGAAGTGGACGAGAGAGACCGAGAGAAGACTGCATTTATAACCCCAGACGGCCTATACGTGTTCAAGGTGATGCCGTTTGGGCTGTGCACAGCACCAGCGACGTTTCAAAGAGTCATGGACACTGTGCTAGCTGGCCTTAAGTGGCACACCTGCCTCGTATACCTCGACGACGTAGTGGTATTCGCCCGGACTTTCGACGAACACCTTGCAAGGTTGGAGTCTGTACTCGAGGCCATTCGTACGTCGGGGTTGACGCTGAAGCCTGAAAAGTGCCGTTTCGCATACGGGGAACTCAAGTTCTTGGGCCACGTCGTCAACGCCGCGGGAGTCCTACCTGACCCGGCAAAAACTTCAGCCATTGCGAACTTCCCAAGGCCGAAAGACAAGAAGGGCGTGCGGAGATTTCTCGGGCTGTGCGCATACTACCGGCGCTTCGTCGCAAACTTCGCACGCATTGCAGAGCCACTCACGCGCTTGACGAAAGGATAGCACCCCTTTCAGCTGGGAAAACGACCAAGAAAAAGCATTCGGCGAGCTGCAAAAACGCCTGCAAAGCCCGCCCGTGCTCGCTCATTTCGACGGAAATGCCGAAACGGAAATGCATACGGACGCCAGTGATATAGGCTTGGGTGCCGTCCTTGTCCAAAAGCAAAGCGGCTGCGAAAGGGTAATCGCCTATGCTAGCCGTGGTCTGTCGAAGGAAAAGAAAAACTATTCTGCCTCTGAGAAAGAGTGCCTGGCTATTATATGGGCGATTTCAAAATTTCGCCCATACGTGTATGGAAGGCCATTCAATGGGTTTTAACAGACCACCATGCGCTGTGTTGGCTCGCCAATTTGAAGGACCCCTCTGGCCGTCTTGGGCGGTGGAGCTTGCGCCTGCAGGAGTTCGACGTTACAGTCGTGTATAAATCCGGCAGGAAACACTCCGACGCCGACTGCCTGTCCCGCGCCCCCGTCGACCCACCACCACAAGACTCTGATGAAGACAGCGCGTTCTTCGGGATCGTGACGGAGAGCGACCTAGCCGCCCAGCAGCGTGCCGACCCCGGCTTACGCGTCATAATCGAGTACCTCGAGGGATGCAACGTTGCCGTTCCTAGGACCTTCAAACGCAGCTTACCAGCATTCAGCCTGAGAAACTCCGTCCTTGTGAAGAAGAATTTCAGCCCAGAACAAAGAACGAATTATCTTATTGCCATCCCCGCGGACCTTCGTGACGAAATTTTTGAAGCGTGCCACGACGACCCGTCTTCCGGACATCTGGGCACAGCCCGCACTATTGGAAAAATCAAGGCGAGGTACTACTGGCCCGGCCTTACCTCTGACGTCACCCACTACGTCCGGAGCTGCCGTGACTGCCAGCGACGAAAAACGCCGCCGACAAGACCCGCCGGACTTCTGCAACCGATCGCCGTCCCATCGAGACTATTTCAACAGATTGGAATGGACATTTAGGCCCGTTCCCTACGTCACGATCACAGAACAAGTGGATTGTCGTAGCGACAGACTACATGACGCGCTACGCAGAGACCGCCGCTCTTCCGAGGGGGACTGCACAAGAAGTGGCGAAGTTCTTTATAAGCCAAGTTGTGCTGCGACATGGAGCCCCGGAAGTCCTAATCACAGACCGCGGAACGGCATTTACTGCGGGGCTGATGCAAGGAGTATTACGCTACAGACACGGATTACCGAAGAACGACGGCGTACCACCCCCAAACGAACGGACTAACAGAACGAATGAACAAGACAATCGCAGATATGCTGTCAATGTACGTTGACGTTGAACATAAGACTTGGGACGAAGTGCTCCCGTATGTCACGTTTGCGTACAACACGGCTATCCAGGAGACGACACACCTGACGCCGTTCGAGCTTGTCTCCGGTAGAAGGCCGACTACGATGCTCGACGCCATGCTTCCGCACATAGAAGACGACGACCTCAACGCCGACGTCCACGGATATCTTCAACGTGCGGGGAGGCCCGCCAGCTCGCTCGAGTTCGTATAACGGACCAGCAGCTGGTGGATGCGGGCCGCTACAACCTCCGACGCCGAGACGCCGAGTACCAACCAGGGGGTCGTGTGTGGGTTTGGACTCCCATCCGACGACGCGGACTCAGTGAGAAGCTCCTGCGACGGTATTTCGGACCCTACCAGATTCTACGACGTGTTGGCCAACTTACCTACGAAGTGATCCCCGATGGTGACTCCGGCACATCACGACGACGCACGCGGCCTGAAGTCGTCCACGTGGTTCGCTTAAAACCTTTCTACGGACGATGACGAACTTTTATTTTCATTTGTTCGGACTGTCGCTTATGTTAGCATCGGGTCGATGCACTCTTAGAGGGGGGGTAATGCCGCGAACCATACATTGGGTTTGTTTATTTGTGTTTTGCTTTTACCGCCCGGCTGCGGCGGTCTGTTTTATGTCTGCGCCAAGGGAAGCGCGTGTTCCATTCTTTCTTTCTGTGCCGCATGTGTTATCTGTTGTGATAGGGAGAGCATTCCGATCTAACGTGAACAGCCCAGAATAATCTTCTTGGATCTACTATGTTCTCGATGCGAATCGACGTTTCGAGAACCACGCGCGCCAAAGTATAAAAAGCGTGCAGTGCGGACGCCGGGGCATTCGATTCGACGACACTCGCCTGTGCAAGTCACTTTGTTGACCGCTGCTTCGCCGCCTCTGTATTCTTTTTAGTTGTTAGGGGAGCACAAGTTCGCCCCAATAAACGTGTTTCTCATTCAACACAACTGCATTGTCCTTGTCTTCGTGACAATAGTGTGATTAGCTGTTGACAGAAAACAAAACAAAACAATGCGTTTTTTTTCTTTACACCTTTAAAAATTGTATAGTTATTCCAGTTATAACTACTATGCAAATTGCGCTATAGAACATGGTATACTACTTCTGGTGCAGGTGCTCCATTCGTATACTAGGAAAGGTTTAGGATGTGGCGTATGTAATGGTGAAGTGTAATTCACGTGTTTTGTAAGCATAACAGTATTGTGAACGATGTATCTGCGAAAGGCCGTGCTTTTCTCTTTTTGTGTCAGTATGTAATATTTGTTGAAAGGTTGCCTTATATTGTGTATATTGTGAGGCTGTATATTTCTGTATATTTATTTGCAGTGATCGTTCTTAAGGACTGCAGAAATTCGCACTTGCTCAGAATATTCGACTTTTGCTAGCAACCGCCAGTTGTCCCACATGAGCAATATATTATGAACAATGGATATATCGGACAAATTAAGCGGAAAGTTCAATTTTCCGGACATTTTTCTGCTACAGGGCCACGGTGCGACTCCAGAACGACGCCATTTTTATTTCTAACCCCCCCGCTTCATTCGGATTGAATGAGGAGTGGTTTCACTCTGGCCACCTAACCAACTTTGATATTTTGCAACATTTCGAGAGTTTCTTCTGTGTACAGCCACATAGTATTGTGCTCCCGAGCTAGTAAACGACAAGACCGTGCGCGAAGCGACCAGGCCGCCGCAAAGGGACTCTTGCTTCGGCGAAGACACTCCCGACCAGCAGCTATGGTCAGCGCAAGGCACTGCTAACGCTTTGGCGTTGTTGTCCAATGTTTCCGAAGAGTTCGTGGCGCTTGCAGAGATGCAACCATATGTACTGAAACAAATGAGGAAATTGAAGCAAGAAACCATTCGCAAATTCTCCGCTCTCATTTAAATGAAATAACGATCACTTTTGCGACTCCGTATTTTTTGCAATGCTCTTTTGTTCAGAATTTTTCATTCCCGTCCAGGTACGCGAAATCGGTCAGCTACTGCATTGCACTCCCAGACGATGATGTCCTGGCCGTTCCACCGCCTTATCATTTTGTCCCTCCGTTCACCGCGACTGGCGGGCTACATCCGCGATACCCATCGTTCAAGTCGATAATGGACAATGCTGTTACAAGTCAAAGCGTAGGCGCGCCTTTTCAAAGAGATTTCTCTCGTCTGTGCTTTCTCCATCATTACGTGTATAAACGATGCACGAAGAACCCCTGCCCGAATGGAAAACAGGGGCCGAATTCTCTAAAAAAACGGGCGTCGTTTTGAAACGACGAGGTAGCGCCATGCAAATGCATGTGTAGTGGGGTTGGGGCCGTCGCTTTGGTGTTCTCTGCAGGTGGGTGAGCTTCGTGCCCTTGCCACAGCGCTTTTCTGCGGCTTACCCACCTGCAGAGAACCCCAAAGCGATGGTCCTAACCCCACAAACACATGCATTTGCATGGCGCTACCTCGTCGTTTCAAGACGACTAGACGTAATAGCGAAAGGTGAGTAACTGGTTTGTGTGCCCTCAACTGACATGAAGAATAGGGATTCCTTTGTGTATGTAGTGTGCTTACATCTATATATTGTTCAGAGCACTTTAAGGGCTCGCCCTGTCGTCGTAACTCGCTCCTGGACCCAGGTACAGATACAGGGCGCTCGTTTGTAGCCGCAGTCGTCGCGGCGTAACCCAGAGGCTTCGAAAGACAAGTGGTTTAAATAGTAATAACCACTCGAAACTTTTCAACTGCGCGGGCTCGTCATACACCTCCCTGTTGTTTAGCACAAAGGAAACTCTGGTTACTTTTCAGGAAAAACACGAAACTAACCGGCAGCTCCCGTGCTCAATTATTTAAGCACGCTGGTTGGGTTGGTTTTTACGGTAGTAAGAGAAAAATAGTGACAGTGCAACGGAACACGTTGCGGAGGAAAAATAAGTACACAAAGAACAGAACTGCTGCCGCTGTTTCAGGCAGGGGGCGCGCGAGCAATGCGAAGGAGCGAAATCTCAGCTGCATTGGGTGGTAGCAGTGACGGGATAACGGCGCTACAGCCCGTTATTTCAAATCGATGCTCTGCACTTCCCGGGAGCTTTCACATTGAGTGGAACGGTTTTTTTTTATATCGTGCATCAGTGTTTCGCGCCACACATCGCCTTTGCCTAGTTAATTTGCAAAAAGTGTTGAAGTTCGATTGAACTGGTGTTTTTACTGCAAAAGCATCGTACAGAGGCCTTACTTGGGTGCTCTGGGTACCTGCCCAGCTGGCCCTTCCATGTCATCGTTGGCTGGGCAATAGGGCGGGCGGGTGCAGAGGTGTTGTACCAGAATGAAAGGGGGGGGAACCGGCATCCTCCTCCCCCTGCTACTTCTCCCGTTGTGGCCATGACAACTAAAACGCTACTAAGTCAACGTGGTGGCTTGCTATGGCAACTACTATCGCACATGCGGTTTTCCCGCGGCTCAGTAAGGGAGGAGTGGGCCTAGTATCGGAATTAATCAGTACCCCTGGAAGCTGGGTACCTTAAGAAGCCAGCTATCCATGGTTTTATGGAAATATGACAAAATGGACAGTAAAGAAGTACTGCTTAAATATTGATGTTGTCATCAAGACAATTATTGAAGGCAGTGGAAGCCTCACCAAATACTATTGTTGGGTATTTGGAGGCATCCTGCACAAATAGAACTGTACTTACATCTCGCTCCTCGGTAACGCATAAACTCCAATGAAAAATACATTTGTTTCTATAACCACCAACTGGCCTCGTGTGCGCATTCATGTGCGCATACAAGCCTAATGTGGCGCATCCGGAGAGAATGTGAGTGAGTGAAATAAGTATGCCAGTTGAGAGGTTTGTTCTTGAAATAGCTGAAAAGATAGTTAGTTGAGCAACTAAACCAATCTCATTACGCTAAGCTCGAGAAAAACAATGAATAGATTGTATTACGTACAGTGTCTCCATTATATCATAGAAACTAAAAAAGCAGTTAGAGATGGTATATATACATTCCTACGTGCGTTGGTAACGCGAACCGCATTTAGTTAGTGGATCGAGAATGTCTTCGTTATATAACCAGCTCCTGTGCTGAATACCCGGGAAGGTAAAGGGATTTGTGTCAGGCTATTTCAGTGTGAGAACGAGATGGAAATGAATCGGCACTAAAGTTGCCCATTCTCCTGTGACCAATCATCTTGGATTGTGAGTTGACGAGAAAAAACAAAGCTATTGAGAACGCTGCAACTATTGGTTTGCAGCAATTGCTCGCAATTATTTTGCAGCAACTATTGCTCGCAGCAAAAAATCTGAGGTGGTGATGTGCCTTAAGACTTTAAATAGGAATCCTTATGATTAGGCTTGACACACGATCAGCAAGCAGCTGGGGTTAAACTCACGACAAGTTATTACAGCTAATATTTTCTCTTGCATTTTACTCTTCTTTTGGCTGAAGCATGAGCTTACCGTGCCAGAACCTCTAGAGAAGTACGTTTTGGAACGAGGTTCTGGCAACCCTCGCTTAGAGTTTTTATGCGTTCATTAGTGCATCCTCTGCATACGAATTCGAGCTGTTTTATTCAGAGACTTTTCTGGCTTATCTGATCACTTCCCTGTCTTTTATATATGTATACACTTTTATTGCTGCCTATTCTGTATTTATTTCCTTGATACATGTTGTCCTTTGTATGCCTCATAATTATGTATTGAGTGGCCCCAATGAGGAGGGCCTGCGCTGTTGTTGTGCCGTTCGCACTAACAAGAATAAATAAGATACATAATAAATAAATAAATAATATATAAATAAATAAAATAGAAAATAAAAAAAAATAAATACTAGTATTTAATAATAAATACAATGAATAACCGCATAACCTACCGTAACGAGCGTGCTGTCACTCCCTGTCCACCTACGAAATTGTGCCACTTTGCCATTGGACATCGTATCGGCACTAAGAACCTAAGCTCGTTCACGTGAGCCTCCTCAAGCCGTACCATTCATGTGATCCACCTGCTGCTGCTCCTGCTTCGTAACAGGCACCAGGACGGTGCTTTTGCAAACCAGGAGTCGTTTCACAGACTTTGGCCGGCTTCTCTAGAAACTGTAACGAACCATTGCCGCATATAGAGGTATCTAAACCTCTCCCTATCTGAATATCCGCTTCTGTGGAAAGGTGCTGTTCGAAGACCAACCGGGAGACGTGTAGAGAGATGAAGTCTGAGTTTCCACTGGATAGGCTGCGTGCAATAAACAAGCTTTTGTGACACGTACTACGCTTTCTGCTTTGTACATACACCCCCTTCCGACATTATAACTCTTTGGTGTGACGTGTGAATATGATTGCGACATGTCCTTGTCAATCTCCTTTTTAGTATTTCTTCATTTGTATATCTTTAAACCACATTTTCAAGACCATGGCTTGTCGGTATAGTTACATGTCCTTGTCAATCTCCTTTTTAGTATTTCTTCATTTGTATATTTTAAACCCATTTTCAACACCATGGCTTGTCGGTATAGTTACATGTCCTTGTCAATCTCCTTTTTAGTATTTCTTCATTTGTATATATTTAAACCACATTTTCAAGACCATGGCTTGTCGTTATATTACATGTCCTTGTCAATCTCCTTTCTAGTATTTCTTCATTTGTATGTATTCAAACCACATTTTCAAGACCATGGCTTGTCGTTATAGTTAAGTATTCCAGTAACGGCTGGCTTAGTAAATTGCATGTGTTAATATTAAAGTCGCCAACTCAAACTACCTATTCAATGCAAATTTGCTTGCTTTCGAAGTCATGCAGTTCATCAAAGTGGGCAGGTAAATCCCCCTTCTTGCGTTATTTGCGTGCTGCGAAGATGATTATGTACTAACTAGCCCGGTTTTCTACGCTGCTGCAGATAAATATCTATTCGATGGTGTGTGAATGCAACAAATTGGGAAATTGCCGCAAGTCTTTATTGATGGAAACAGCAATTACCTCTGCCTAGTGAGGTGAACGTCTAAACGCGCACACAGCGAAGAGTTCGCATAAACATGTCCATACCAGCCTCTCCTTCTAACCGTCTGTACATAAACCCATTTATTTGTGTGTTTATTTTTTTATTAGTATTTTTATTTATTCATTTTTATGCATTGATTTATTCATATAGGAACATACTGGCACGGCATGGACGCTCACGCAAGGAAGGGCATAAGGGATGGTTACAATAATCAATGTTACCAATTACGAAAGGAAAAGCTCAAAGAATGAAACTATCAACCACCGATCGCAGGTACAACTAAAGAAGTTGCCTTGTAAGATACCACAGGGTTAAGAAAATGTGTCGTGGTGTATGTTTCCGCTTATAATTTTTGGGGACAAAAAAGTAAATTTTAATAACAGGTTTTTAGAAGCAAATATTGGGGTAAGGAGAGATAAAGGTATATACGGAGAGCAGCAAGGGTTTTCCAGAAAGGGGACTCAGTCCACTGCAAGTTGCCGGTCATAAACTAAAAGCATGCAGCTTAAGGGAGAAATTGCCTTCCGGACTCCAGCGTTTGAATTCAGTTGATGTGCATCAGCTCGAAAACAGAATCGGTGAGACGTAATTTGAATAAATGAGACCAAACAGCTATGCTTCGAATTTATTCTAACAAATGATATTTATGTTGTGTGAGGGTTCCAAACAGCGCAACCAGATCCCCGTTTAGGGCATTTTTAGTGTTGTGCATGCGACTAATTTTGCATTAGGTGGAGCGTCCGAAAGCGTATGCTCTAAGTACCCCGAAAATCTGCAAAAGGCAAAGGAGAAACACTAGTTTACTTGCGAATATTCCAGCTTAGATTATTCGATATAGTTATGCTCATAAATTTATAGTCCTTTACTTATTTAAAGAATTTGATGACGATTCCGTTTATTGAGTGATGCGAACGAGACGGATTTTTTTTCGGTTTAATGGCATGCCCCTGAATACTACAGGAGAGTAATGCCACTGGGTGAGGAGTTTTAAGCTTGTTTGTCACTAAGATAGCTAATATTATTAAACATACCGCATTGTCGTCGACAAACCGAATTGTATAAATGTTTTATAAGTGTGTATAAATAATAAATAATAGGTATAAATGTAAAATTTATAAATGCATTTGGCTGCAGTAGCCTGCACCCTTGTGGTCAACACGAGAGTAAAACAGAGGTTTGGGTTGAGACATACATTGGGAGGATGAATTTATTTAGAGGTTCTTATGTTTGCTCCAATTGGAAGCGTTGAAACCAGAGGAAAAGGCGATCGGTATAAAGTTATTTCGTGCGGCACATATTCAGGAATCATTTAGGAATGGACAATGAAGAAATACAAATGTTATTCTTGAAGTACAGTGGGAGCTTTTACGATACGACAATACTGAATAAGGATATTTTGTTGATATCGAAAACAAATTTTGGTTTCTTTCTGCCTACGGGTGAGCAGTACAGAACCGTTCATTGCATATTTGCCTTCGGTAAAGGTACGAGTATTTATCATGGCAACGACAACAAAGAAATGACTAACAAAAATATGTGCACAATCCAAACATTATATAATCACAGGTATAAAGAAGGAGTTATAAGGAGACGTTTTCACCTCTTAAAGCTTCGAAAAAGTAATAACACGTTAGAAGCAGTCAATAATGATTTGAACAATAAGTATAGAAAACGTACTTTTACGGTAATACGACATCGTTTTGTGTATACCAGGTTTCCTCAGTTGCATTGGCGATATAGTTATTTCAATCGTATAGGGCAATCATTTTGATATCTGCAATTGCATGAACTTTGCGATAGAAAGTAGTTTTTGCAGGGTTTGAATACAATCTCTCTTTAGAAAATTTACGCAATAATGTACTATTTACTTACACGACATAAGTTCAGCGTACACGAAACGAAGGTTTTTGTCATGTCGCGTCTCCACAAATGTTGGCACCACCTAGCAAAACACAACTTACTTTTTAACAGTCGTATTCCACCTAGCTTATTCATCAACCAAACAGGAAAGGATGAAATGGTTTCACTGAAATAAATACACCAGCCTTATATAAAATCGGTGATGTAAAAAGATGTATTTTAACGCACCGCATAATACACCTGCACGGGCATTTGCTAATCGGGTACTGGCACGGAGTTTTCTTCCTTCTGTACTCCGTGAAAAAGCGCACTAGTGCTGATTCATTGGCACATGCTCATATGAAACAGGGCGCAAAGAAACCTGCATGGGGAGATTGGCAACAATGGCGGGTACGCCAAAGCTGCTATAGAGTAGAAGGAAACCAAGCAGCATGTTCCGCCAAACCGGACAAGCACGGCTAGGTACAAAGATGAAGGACGCTTCCCTGAAGTAAAAATGCCCTTCTTTCCATTCACATACCTGTCGTTCGAGGCTTGAATGCGCGAATTGTGCCGTCTTCCACTGCTCGCACTTAATCTATTTGAACCTCCTGTTACTGTTGAACTTTACGGAGTGAAGCCCCTCAGGGGCTCGAGCTATCCGCTTCTCCTGTCGTCGTCGCGATCATCTCATGTAGTGACTGTAATAATTAAAAACAAGGACACCGTTTTTTCAAAGCCTCCCGCTACGACGTAAGGCGACAAAACAAAAATTGCATAATGAGAAAAAATGATTCAAAATAAACTAACATGAATTAATGATTTTTGCAACCCTCCCTGTCGGCTTCAGAAATCACCCAGCATATGCAGAACCTGCTTGTATACTGGTTATAATTGGTGTTCCACTCAAACTCAATTCGGCTGTCGACACTACGCATGATCAGGTCGGCGCTGGAAAACTCATACTTACCTGGTGCCGGTGCCTCTTTGATGGCCGACGTTGAGCCAAAGGGCGTGGCGTAAGCTTTGAATACCCCTTGTGTTGACCACTGCCACTACCCCGAACTTGGGCAGTTGGGGGATGTAAATCCTTTAAATACGGTTCAGCGCAAGGGAGGGCGCCACTACCTCAGCATGCGCGCGACTGCTTCTCCCACCTCTACTTCACCGGCGATCATTCAGCGAGCGCCTTGTGGCAGGAGACAGACCTACAATCTTTCAATGCACTTTACATGGCTTCAACCTTCCGCGGGTTGCACGTTTGTAGAGATGGCCCAGCATCTGTCGTGCTGTCACAGTTCCTATGGTGGTAGACCTAGCAAGTCGACGGTGTCCTTTCTTTTGCTTGACTGAAACAGTACCCGTATTTAAATGCGAGGATGTGGAATATCATTTTGTTGCGTGGTTCCTATTTGAAATAATTATAGCTAAGATAATACGATGTGACATTAATATTCAGTGTCACGGGAAACACCCTCACATTTCTGAATAAAATCTTCGCTGATATTTTCATACACGCTTTCACGGGTGAAAATATTAACACGAAAGAACTTTCACAGTGCCCTATTGTAAGGATTTATTAGTGGTGTGGTGTTCAAGTTGATGTATTTATTGACTACGAATACCCACTCTGAGAAAAGAACAGGAGATTTTTTGGCGTGTGTGTTGGTTTTTTTTTATTATTACACTGTGACATGGTCTCTGAGTGAACTCGAGCTACCAGTGCAAACCGAAAAAAAAGACGACGAGCTCTGGGCTTGTGGCACGGTGGCTGGACAAAAATAAAGGAAAAAACTGAACGAAGCCGGAATGGCTACGAGTGGAACTTGCGAAGGGTCTCGTGCCGCGACGTCACGGGCTAGTTCACGGTCCAGGGTATGAGCTCCTGCCGTCATTTCAGCTTCGCGGCTTCGGCCAGGGCGTGCCTACCTTATCCGGTTCTAGTGGCCTGTCCCAGGACCAAGGGGTGGCCTATCGAGCCGCTCCAGGCAGGGTGCAGTTGCTGAGTGCGGGGCATTATCCGACGCTACTTCGTTGCTCATCTCCGGGGTCGTTCCTGGGACGTGGTCCTCGCGAGTTGAGCTGGGAGAAGACATCGGCGCGCTGTCCCGTGTCAGGCGCAGCACACGGTAGAGCAGCCGTGTGCCGGCGACGATCGCGTCGCAGCGGTCGGGCCACCCTCTTCCCCCGCTCGCCTCGATGGCCACATCAACTGACGACGAGAAAGTTGAGAAGGCGTCGGGACCTGTCTGATCATAATTTAATTCGTTACAGGGATAATACAACAAAAACCACAAATATAAACTTGAATTATTACTTGTTTGAGGTTCTACGTGCCATTTATGATTCCCCAGTAACGCGTATAACAACTCCCAAGAAACAGAAAGAAACAGATGCTACATAATTGTTAGAACATGGGGTGAGGCAAAAAATTTCTTGCTTATGTGCTACCGCTCAAAGTAAAATGAGCTGTTTTCCTGGGCCAAAGCCACTGATTTTCAGCACACTGTTTGAGGTTATGCAGTGCGACTTTCCCGATAAGTTATGCAAAATAATGGTGTTCTAGGGTAAAAAAACTTGTCGCAGCAGGGTTATGATGCCAATAAAAGAATAAATACAGTCCCATCGCGGAAGTAGATTTATTACTTAGAGAAATGGACAATTCTGATTTACTAATCAAGCTTTCGCCTTGACATTTTGCATGTAAAGTATTCCGCGAAGCGCCATTTTTGCAATAAATTGAAATGTGACTATACTCACAGGTGATGAGTTCACAACACATGAGTAATAATAGAACATAGTCGGTGAAAAAGCTTACGCTAAGTGAATGTTGAATGGACGGGAACGTTGGGAGTTTTTGAAAATAAATATAACCGCACTCTGCACAGTAGCTTGCGTTATGCAATTGACAAGATGCAACAGTAACGAGTTTCTTTGCAAAGGCGGGTTTATGCCAGCGCTGCATTGCTTTGTTAAATGTGAAGTGTTTCTATACGCAATCCCTTTCCTCGGCTTACCTCCCCATTGACTAGAAAATCGGAAAAATTACCCCAGTTTTCAAAAGCGGCAGTAGAGCATCCCCACTCAATTATCGACCTATATCATTAACGAGCGTCCCATCGAAAATAATGGAACATATCTTCTTCACGAACATCATCAACCACCTTGAGCGAAACCATTACTTACACCCTGCGCAACATAGATTTAAAAAAGGGCTATTGTGTGAAACTCAACTTGCCGCGTTTATACATTATCTTCACGTCAATCTCGACAACAATACACAAACAGATGCTATAGTCCTAGATTTTGAAAAGGCGTTCGATAAGGTGTCACATTACCACTTAATGGCAAAACTTGTACACCTTAATCTGGACCCTGACGTATTAGCATGGCTTAACGACTTCCTTACCAACAGAAAACAGTTAGTGTTAGTTAACAACACGTCCTCGCGCATACACCCCGTTCTTTCAGGTGTACCACAAGGCGCAGTCCTGGGCCCTCTCCTCTTTTTGATATATATCAATGACCTCCCATGCCATATTGTTAGCCAAATCCGCCAATTCCCAGATGATTGTGTCTTGTACCATAAAATCAATAACACTGAAGAACAAACAAAATTACAAGCAGACTTTTTGGTAGTAGGAAAATGGTGCAAAAATTGGAAAATGTCTCTCAATGTCACTAAATGCAAAGTCGTTTCCTTTCACAGGCGTAACCAACCACTCACTTGCAACTATACGCTTAATAACTCAATCCTACAAGCAGCTAACACATATAAGTATTTGGGCATTCACCTGACCAGTGACCTTTCATGGTCGCTCACATTTCATTATTAGCTCGAAAATCTCTTGGCTACCTACAACGCACCCTAAAACACCCCCCTCCGCACCTCAAATTACAGGCTTACACAACACTCGTCCGCCCCAAATCAAAGTACGCTTCAGCAATCTGAGACCCCTACCAAACTTACCTCATCGACAAACTGGAAGCCATTCAAAATCGCGCCGTTAGGTTTACATATTCTGACTTCTCTTCATTCACAAGAGTCACAGAATTAAAACAACGCGCCAACCTTCCTCTCCTTAGTCACCGCCGTAAACTCGCCAAAATGGCATTATTTCATAGATACTATCATTCCCTCTCACCCAATAAATATATCCCCCCCCCACCCACAAACTTCTTGCCGCAGTAATAATTCAATTAAGCTATTATATCCCCGCCCTAGAACCACCACATTCGCTAACTCATTTTTATAACCTGTGCAAAACTCTGGAATAATCTACCTCACAATGTTGTACAAACAAGTGACCCTGAACTATTCAAATTAAAACTGCTTGCCATGACTTCATTCTAGTTTATTTGAAACTCTGGTATATTCACCCTGGTGCTATGTTATCTTTAAATTCTACAACTTGTATATTGCTTTGAAACTGATGCTTTGTATTTTTTTCTTTTATTTACTGTACTAGTGTTTCTTTTTTTTGTGTGTGTACCTTACCCACCCCTCATGTAATGCCCCTTCTCCATGGTGCCTTTGAGGTAACGAAAATAAATAAAAAAAACCACCGACGTGATTCCGCTCAGGCCCCCAACATGTGACGTTATGGTTACCATGGCCCTTTCGTAGATATATAGACTACACACAGTGGATCATCAAACAGTACACAATCTTTGAAGTCGTTTTGGTGCGCTCCAGCAATTATTCGAATGCACCGAGCTCTAGCTAGTACTTAACAACAACACTCGTTGTCTGATAGACCGTTTATGATTAACCAAACTCGTAGATTTCGTACTGAAAGTACTAGTTGTAAAACGAAGTACGCCCTAACGGGGTGACGACACTTTCATTGTGAATGCGCTTTTTTTTACTATACGAATGTGTGCAGTGCATAGTATTGTTGGCATGTCCGCGTGCCGTTGTACATAATCTTTGGGATTTTTGAATTGAAAGCAGTCTCCTCAAGTAACACGGTAAATGATGGTACCCTTGTGAAAATACGAACATTATATATTTTTTGTAGGTAAAACAAAAATTTCTCCTTGCGTGTTCTCTCATTTGCCGCTGGAGTGGTGTACAAGTCAACGCAGGGTACCCAGAAGGAAGTAAACCGCGAGCGGGCCAGTTTGAGCATATTAGCTGAGAAATTGGAATTCTTCTCGGAGTAAGTGGTTTACATAAAGACGAACCCACAATATAAGCTGCGCGCGAGACATGGAGCCAATTTCAGTGTGCAGAACGACAGGTGTGCACTTTAGTATCTACGGGGGCTGCGCCCCGTCTCTCTCACCGTTTGGAAAGGGGGCACAATGTGGGATGACTTTAAAAAAATGGAAAGTGTTGTTAAGCTTTGTCACCTACAGTCCTTGGCTTTGAATGTTGGGCTCTGGTAAGGCTGCCACTTTTTCGTGCATTTTCCTTGGTATACAAAAATTTCATCATTGTATTAGGTTTGCCCACATGTATCTCTGCCCACATGTAATTGTTTTGATCAAACTTCATTTCGAAAGCATATTTAAGAACCCTTTATTTTCTCTGGCAGAAAAGGTCCGCATATTTTCTGAAATCTTTGTATTTCGAAATCTTACCCCTGATTCCAATCAACTGCGGGAAACCGCATCAAGAACATCACATTGCCTGGGAGTGAAATTTTCTCGCTTCTCTCCAGCTACGGAAAAGGTTACCGAGTTGGCCGTCCACCGCGTAAGCCGAAGGCACACGGTGCTCTTTGGCGGAGCTGACCGGAAAAATGTGCCCTCATCCAGGTGCTCGTACGGCCATTGTGCGGGACGACAACGCTTGGGAGGTTGATTCGGACTGGAGACGAAATCGACCCTACAAAACGCGGCGTCTGAAAAAAGCACTTTTTTGTGCAATGCAGAGGTAATTTTTGATGATGCCGTATAGGAGTAGGGGGAGGCACTCCGACAGGTCTTGGCCCTATTTCCGGCCGGACCCTGCTGACACGTTTGTTCAGGTAATTGATGAAAAAACCCTTAAGAGTATTGATGTCGCGAGCAGTGCAGCGTAAAATTTAAAGCGACACTCGTGAGTACCGCCGCGGAGCTAACGATTGGGAATAGAGCACTAAATGCAACGGGTCCAGACTCGGCACATTTGCAAATTATGCCTTATAATCTTTGAGTTCCCTCCAAAGTATTAAAGTAATATCACTGCCCTGCGTGTTTATTGTAGCGCTCTTGAACAACTGGACAACGATGACGTTTATTCGGCGATGTAATCGGTTCCGAACTTCGAACCCAGAAGCAATTATGGCGATGTATTAGTGAAGAGGATCGGACAATATTAGAAAGAATGACCACTTGACGTCGAGTATTTCATGCGAGTGGTTTTTCGTAATAGTGTTTGATGCCGAGGTTGTGCTGATGCGACATAGAGCCTCAGAATATTCTCATTGTCTTGACATTAAACGTCTCTTCTCACATTTTGAGATCTGATCATCTTGGTGGGAAACAAAAGCGCTCAAAAAACAGTGATGAAGGAAGGCGTAGACAGCACTGTTTTTTAGCGCTTTTGTTTTGCACCAAGATGAACACATACTAACTAGCCCAATTTCCGTTCTTCTGCTTTGAGCTATGACTTCTGACTTCATGCAATATGGACGTTCATTTACCTACAGAATATGCGGTAGAAACGTTTGAGTAGCGCACTATGCGATTTTGGAATGCGTATTTTTTCTAAGCGTTCAAAGCAGAACAAAGCCAATAAAAGCGGAGAGTTGGGTGAGTTGGTTGCTGCTTACTAATTAACTCATACTTCTAGCGAACTTTCGTTTCGTCTTTTCTTTCTTGGTCCTGTGCTAACGTTCGCTAGAAGTATGAATTCATTAGTCAGAACAAACCCACCACACAGGCCATAAAAAACAGCCCATATTTCAAAAATGCTAAACAGAAACTGGTGCAGTAACACGCAGACACAAACGCTCAGTTCCTAATGTGATTGAGGTACGTAGCGTACAATTTCATTCTGTTGTTTGTGCACAAACCGTATAATCGCGCAGCGCAGCCCTGAAATAAAGCGCACCTGAAAAGGCGAATACCGTACAGAAGCTCGCAGCCACTGGTTTTGCGGTCCGACCACCATTCCTCGCTGGGGGAAAGTGTTCATCTCCCCCACAACGCAATGTAAAGCAGCCTGCTTCCTTGTATTGTGACCTACCCTTCCTGTCAGGACATACGCAGAGTGCGTCCTTCGTGGAACAAAAAGAGAATATTGCCATGCCTTCCCCTTCCATACGTAACGTCTCGAATGGGCGATAAGCAGAGAGTTCAAGGGTGCTTGTGTAATCTCGCTTAGCTGCCGGCGAAGATATCAGCGGAAGTCTCCTTGCGGCCCTCTATTCTGCTTGTGTAGCTGAAGAACCGAAGTGAAAGGGGCATAGCGCGCGTCTCGGGGCAGCGTTACTGTGCGTTGGCTGCTTGTTTGGCTCTGCAAATTCATGGTGCATTCCGCTTCAATATTGGAATAGTGGAGCTCACTGCTGCTTTACTGTGTTTTTAGGCTAAGGCCATGGCGGACCCAGATCACGTGCTTGAATTGCGACCTCACACTTTACGGAAAAAGGCATACTGACTTCTCCTTCAGGCTTTTGTACGCGCTGCTAGATTACGCCTACATGTCAATCTCATGGTGGCTGATTTGGCACGTTGTTCTCGAGTTACCTACTGGTATTATAAAATGCAGCTTTCTAAGAGAAAGAAATAACACGGTTGTGACTGTGGTAAAGAGGCTTTCCCTGGAGAAACTTCAACGGATTAAGCGGGGTACGATGCACCATGTGGTAAGTACTACCTTTTATTGTTGCTTATTGTCCTGCCTTTGTTCATCGCGAGGACTTTTTTTGAGCCTTCGGCGCCGAACTGCGTACTACTCTTAACAGCATGTTTTAACCCATTATAAGCACGGAGTAAAGACAATATGTCTTTCTTCCCGCTTGCCTGCGAACGTTTTCCTTCACAGGATTTAGGCGCTCGTGGAGGCGATTTTATTAAACAAGAAGCAACGTTACCCAAGCGAAACGCCAGAACTGATTGCCGTATATTGTAAAAGTGCACACTCTTCAGTTTTCATGCCCTCGCTAAATGTTGTTTTGAAATTTTTCCTACCGTTGAGGTAACGTTTTTTTTTTTGCAGAAAAAAACACATTCTACTCTCAGGGAGGAAAAATATTGCGAAGAACGACGAAGTAGAATACTGAAAAACAATACTAAGACAGGCGCCACAGCATAGCTGTAAGTGATGCCACGATGCTATGATTTTTAAGCGTAGTTTATTGACATTCGACTATCCAGGTTTCTACACCCTGTTTTTAGGTTGTGAATGCTTGCCTAATCATGTGGTCTATTAGCGTCTGCCTAATTGTTTTTCGCGCTTTACAACGTGAGTTGACTTTTGCAGTATAGTGGTGTAGGTTGAGTGGAAGAAAAGTGTAGATGCTGGTGTCTGCAGAGTACGACAATAGATGCGCCCTTTTATGCGTTCTTGTCACCTGAGGGAAGAAGGCATTATAAACGAGACCGCTGATAGTTCCCACGATAGAACGTAGATCTCGTAAGAAGCATTTTTTTAGCCACATGTGCACCGTCCTTACGCCGATTTCGTAATCGCTCCCCCTCCACAGTTCGATTTATTTATTGTTGACCTGACGAATAAGAAAATGCGAAAACACTCAGAAATATATGTAGGGAATACTCCTGGAGTATGCAAGGCATCCTAGCGACTGGCACCGCTCGGCTTTCTTGCCACATTGGCGCTGTGCGCGTTTGATCTTTGCAGAGTGACATGCGCAGAGCAATCTTTTTGATAGGGAGACCGTTTTGCCCTTTCGCGATACGAACAGGCTGTTGGACTTTATTAGACAATGTCCGCGACTTCAGTTGAACGTTTTAAGAAGAAGAATTTATTCGCTAAAGTCTAGCCACTTAGTTCGTTCTCCCCCGCTTGTGTGCTTATAAGTTTATTGCGGAGTGCAATTTTTTTCCACTTTACGTTATTATTTTCACAACAGTACGCTGTTCTTCCCTAAGTTACACTACTGTCTTGAGCAGGGGTCGGCAACCTGCGTCGCGCGGAGCACTATTATGCGGCCACGAGCACGTCGTCAAAACCTACTCTTACCTCTTTCAAGTGTTATCTGAAGGCTGACACGCCAGTTTTGACAGCAAATATGGTTATACAAGCGACACAAACCCAGCATTTTTCGTTTAGTGGGTCATTGTCCCAATCGTCATACTCAGCCGGAATATTGTCAAATATTATTAATTTCTGTGGCAATTCACAGATTTTTTCTCTTTGCCTCCAAAGCCCTCACCCCCCCCCCTCATTCAGTTTGTCGCCTGGCTTTCCACTGATTCGGCTTCACGCAGCTGAGTCCTTGACCTCAGAAGGTCCCAGACTCCTCTTCTACAGTACTGTCACAGTATACTGATGTTTTCTTTAGTATTGATAATTAGCTAGCTTTGCCCTTGCTTTTTGTGCTATTTTTCGAGGGCGCTGATTTGTTTAATGGGGGAAATTTTGTTGTTTTTTTTTCGTTTTTTTTTCACTTTTAAGGTGTTTTCATTTCTTTTGACGATGTGTGGCCTTCCCATGCGAAAATAGGTTTCGAAACCGAACATTGAAACCAGGGAGAATAAAAAGGTTGATAAATGGAAAAGAAGATTAGGTAGGAGATGTGTAGATTAAGTTACTTTAATTTAGCACACGCCTTCCCTTCAACAAGGAGGATGCCAGACATATCGGATTGACTGTTATGCGAGATAGGTTTTGATATATTCCGCTACTCAGGGTGCAATTTCCGTCATGCCATCTGTTGTAACCAGTTATTCAGTGTGCTTTATGATTTCTTACAACAAAAGGTGAGCTGCTCTTGCGTTTAGCTTGAGTTGCTAAGTGTCCAACCCTTCACATACACAGAAGCAAGCACTTCACGGCTCAAGCATCAATCATTACTTTGTTTATCTTTAGCTCTACTGCACCGTTTTCACAGCAGCATTAAACTCTCTTGAGAACTACCTGTGGCTGACTGAGCGAAACTATGTTAGATAATACATTATGGGAAGTGGGCCATTTAACAATATTATTCGAAATATAAATTGCACTCGTACGAGAACCACCCGAAATTGAAAGAGGAATTGTGTGTGGAATACTGGTACAATGCCCCGTGATCCCTGTAAGCGTGTCGTGACGTCTTCCAGAACTGAACGCTTTTTTGGGCTGTCGCAGTGCCTTATGCAGAAAGAAAAGATGGCCGAAGTTAAAGATTCGCGGGGTTATATTGAGGACGATCTTTGGTTGGGTTTGATACCAAAAGTTTAGTCTGAAGCGCAAAGTACTGCGGCACCCTCCCGAAAAGGACTAAGGTCATGTTACCACAGGCAAACCTATGTACGTTCACAAACTTGTGATAGAAAGCCTGTAAAATGTATTAGTAAAACATACGGTCATCGTGGGGAGGAGCATGACGCCTTCGAAACGTATTGTACCATCGACGCAGAGAGAGAAATAACTTTATTATGTTCTTTGGTTATTGCGACGCGGTGAGTGACCGTAGTCCTCGGGCGCTGGTGGCCTGCTCTGGCGATCTTTCGACACTGCTCATCGTAGTCGACGCTAGACACTACCTCACTCCACTGTTCACTGTTCACTACCTCACTGACACCGCTAGACACTACCTCACTCCAACAGCCTCGGGTATTGGGGTTGGATAAAGTTTGTGTAGTCGGTAAACGTGAGGGAAGCTGTTCGTTTAGCAGCGTTTTCCATCCGTAACTCAATATCTCTTATCATGCCGGGAGCCCCAGGAGCGACGGTAAGTGCACCGCTAAGGCGTGAGAGAGACCTAAATCATCGCGGCAAATTATTCCACGTGAATGCGATTTACATCAAATTCGGGTAGCCGATACCTAAGGTATGATGCCACCTCTACTCAAACACTGGAGATGGCTACCAAACGAGACCTAGGGCCATATTCAAAACTAGCCTTACATCAGCAAAGATGGGTCAAGACCTCCCCC
This sequence comes from Haemaphysalis longicornis, assembly GCA_013339765.2. NCBI lineage: Eukaryota > Metazoa > Arthropoda > Arachnida > Ixodida > Ixodidae > Haemaphysalis > Haemaphysalis longicornis. The sequence goes on along the minus strand of CM023448.1, from coordinate 30,466,188 downwards.
AGCTTCCTTTAGTAATTTTTAAAGAACCGAATTCAGTAAAAACTATATGGGATTTCTCAATGCGTTATGATTCGAGGGCAGAAAACATGAGAGGGTATCACAGTAACCTAAAAAGATTTTAAGTTTTCACTGTGAAATTTACTAAACGAAGCCAGAGGGCTTCTCAATTTTTTAGTGGGAGAAGGAGCATTTTAAAGTACGGCCTGAACATAACGGCAAAACTCAGTTTTTACTACATAGAAGTCTTGTAATTATTTCACTCGCCATGGTAGCAAAGAAGGTCTCTACGGAAGCTGGTGTATTTTTAGTAAATTGAGTGACTGAGGTCACCGAACGGGCAGGTGGTTCATTTCAGTGTGTTCATTTGCAGATTCCGTGGTGTGCACCGTAATAAATGTTTAGTGGCTGTAATTTTGTTTAATCGCCTGAGTGTGTAAAAGGGTATATTGATTCAAAGAATGTGAAGACCAAACAAGCGGCCATTCTAGCAGATTTATACCCGTTGTGAAGTGAAAATATAGCGTGGTGCCCACACGTGGGATTTCAAAATCAAATCGGTAAACCATAAAACACTTCGCAGTAACTATTAGCTGGGTATATACAGGACGTCCATGTACAAGTGAGACCTGATGAGATTATAAAAACAGAATAGTCTTGAGCATTTGTTCTCTCTAAGGTGTAATCGAAACATGTCGAATCGAAAAACGTAAGGGTATCGATAGATATAAGAACGATTGAGAGGAACTCTCAAGCTTAAGCGAAAAGTGGACTGCTGCTTAGAAAAAGAGTAAAGAGGTGATGCGACTGAAAGCACTAGGCGCTCATACGCCAATCCGTAGCTGTAATGTTGAGGCTGTTTTTCTTGTTCGACATACGAAAATAGAGTAAATTCTGTATTGCAACGGTCGCATATACGCGGAAGGGCAGCGTGCATTTGCAAGTTTGAAACAGGTAGTCGGAACGAATTAATATGTACGAGTCGAAGTCGCAGAAATATACTTACACCAGCGCGTTTATTCGTTCCTTACAAACGAAAACATAGATAAGACAAACCCTGTGGCACAGAATAAAAAAAGAAAAGCAGACTTCATTCTCAGTACTAAACCAGGTATTAATGCTGATTTGCTACGGAAGCTGAATAGGAGTGATGACGAGATAGTAAAGAAGAGGGGTTAAACTAGAATACAAAGGCTAGTGCACCGAAAGTTGAGAACGATCCAAACTTGCAGTGTGGAAGTGACGGGAGCCGAAGGTATAAATTCGGCACAACAACTTCTCCACTGTAACTGATGTCGAGTAAGATAGCTGAGTCAGACGAAGTTGCACAAAAACTTCATGTAGACTAAGATAGCTGAGTAGGGAAAATTGCAACACAACTACGACAATCACTCAGTCAATCCGTACTAGTCCAAGGAAAACAAGTAGCCAGCACAGTAATCCCAAAACTTCTTCCGAAAACGAGGAATCTTTTGGGGAAACAAAATAATAAAAAACCGTGAAAAATAAAAGGGGAAAAGGTGATGGTGTAGCTCCAGATTGTTGTGACCTGAAAGCAGGGCAAAAATATCGGTCTCAACAGCGTGGCAATAATAAAAGCCTTTACAAAAAGGACAACACAGGAGCTTGATATAGAAAAAATACACCAGCAGCCAGTAGAAGGAACTAGTGAAATGTCGACAAACATGATGAAGAGAACGACAGCACCGAAATATTCAATATACGATAGCAGTGTTATGCAAGTCGACAGTTCTTACCCAGCGCCCTCGCTTCTTCAGTGCAGTATGTAGACACACACCTCCGTAACGTTCTGGAGCGTTACACCAGCATAGACTAGCGCTGGCGGAAACCAACAGCTGACGCAACCTTCGCCTCAAGTTACAATCGAAGCACACGCACTCACCTTAGCCAGGAACAAATGGAACAACACTTGCTACGAAATGCGACGACAGCTCTCCACCGAGAATGTTTGGCGCATCCTCTGTGCCTTACTCTACCCGCGCACCACTAAGACCCAATCTCGCCACCAAACCACCCAACTGATAGCAGACACTCAACTCCCACCCACTGCCCTATGCGACAGCCTCCAGCTCCATTTACATCCCGCCACCCTCACCACACCCTGGTAATTCCCCTTAATGCACTGGCAATCCCAAACCACAGCTCGATGCCCCTATCACCTGTTCAGAAATACACGCGGCGATACAAGCCCTGAAATGCAACGCCCCGCCAAATCATCACAACTTCACAAACCTTCTCTTACAACAACTAGCCTCTTTAGTCCCGGGGTACCCAAATGGGTACCACAACCATAAAGGCAATAGCTTTCCCCCATTCGAAATTAGCGCGTGAAAAGTTGCCTCCCCGCAAAAAGCAGGCCTTGCTTTGATTAAGCACCTCTAGGTGGCGTGATGCGTCCAGGCCTCTCTGAAGAGCGAGACGGCAAGAATGGCTTTCACCGGCGCGAGCTCTCGAATGCGTCAACAGGGTAAGAAGACCCAGAGTACCAAATGGGTACCACCAAATTTTATACCTTTCGTTTGATTCTTTGGTATTGTAACTTTTTAGCACTTATTTCTATGGATATTGAACCAAACAGAAGTGGGTTGTAGCATTTTTGTAGCATTTTTGAAGCATTGTAGAATTTTGAAAGTATTGGTCTTTGCATTCCACACGCACTGAAACCCAGAGTACTCAAATAGGTACATAAAATTCTATTACTTTCGTTTGCTGTTTGTTATTGTAATTTTCTTGCGTTTATTTTTATGGATAATGAATCGAATAGAAGTGTAATGCAAAAGATTTTTGTATTTGCGCATTCTTGGGACTGAAGAGGCTAGACGAGGAGGTGCTCGAACACTTTCTGCTACTTTTCAACAAACACTGGCTTAACCCCACCCTCCCCTGCACCTAAAAAGACTCAAACATAACCGCTATCCGCAAACCTTGAAAACCCCTCCATACGCAACCTTTTCCCTATCTCCCTCACCTCCTGCTTTGCCAAACAGGAACACGTCGTGCAGAATCGCAGAAAACCACGCACACTTTGAACTCCCACAAACCTACCACCCCCCCCTACATGATAGGCTTTCGACCCAACATACCCACTCAAGACGCCCTTATACAGAACCATCATAATTACCACCAACACCCCCTGAAACGAGTCCACACCTCTATACTCTCACTAGACCACCAAAAAGCCTTTGTGAATGTCTCACATCATAGCATCCTTCAGGCAGTTTCATCCCAAAACCTAGGACTGCACTTCTACCACTGTAAATGTAACTTTCGCCCAACATACTGCTACCATCCGTTTGGGCCACGTCCAGCCTGATCTTTTCCACATGCCAACCGCGAAACGCCAAAAAGAGCGGCCCTTTCACCCAGGCTCTTTAACATCGCCCTAATCCCGCTTTCCCACTCTCTCCTCAGCATACCCACACTACGCAACACACTACGCAGATGTCATTGGCCTGTGGGTTCAGCCTGGCTCCGACCAACACATTGAAACAACGCTCCTACACGGTCTTAACCAAGTCTTAGACCACATCGACCCTTTGGAGCTCCAGTGCTCTTCACAAAATACCGCTCTCCTAACTTTTACGCCCATCACAACAAATCCCCTCCAAACCCCATCCAAATGTTTATACACTCTGAACGAATACCACTCACAGAGAAACTTAGAGCCTTAGGCCTCACCCTCACACACAACAGATCACCCGCACCCACCCTCCAGCACGTAAAAAAGTACGTTACCCAATCCACGCATCTAATTACACGGATCGCAAACAAACAACGCAGTATCACTGAACAGGACCGCCTCCGCCTCGTACAGAGAGTTTTACTCAACCGTATTTTGTGCCCCCTGCCGTACCTTAACCTTATATTCCCCCAACTTGACTCCCTTGATGCTTCCTCAGCAAGACGTGTGGGCATGCACTCCTGCTTCCCCCATACGCACCAACGCATCGCTTAGTCGACCTCGGCATACATAACACCATACGCGAACCCCTAGATGCCCACCACATCTTCTTAACTCACGTGCCTGGTGTCCTCCCCTACGGGGCACTACATTCTCAGCGCTATAATCGTATTACCACCCACCATCCCAATTCCCCCACTCTCCATTCCACCTCACATCCGTAACAGCATCCGAATCCGCCGAATTCCTCGTCACATGCACCCAACCTAACGATGCAGCGCGGCGAATAGCGCAAGCCCACGGCCACGCCCAACTATACCCACTATCACCATGCACACAATACACGAATGCCACCCCATGCCCTCACAAACCTGCACTCTGTATAGCTACTGTTGCCAATACACACCACCAAACGTCTCGTCGGCTCCGATCTTAACTACCAACACAACCACGGCCGAAGGGGCAGCCATTGCCCTCGCGCTCATCCAGCAGCCCACCCCCGCATTCCTCCTATCTGAGCCTGAGCAGGCCATCTGCCATGTTATTCCATGCAACATCTCTCCTATACCCTTCCAAATTCTCTCCTAAAGTTTTCTATCCGACATCGTGACCCTGCTGTAGGCACCCGCCCACACAGGAGTAGGTGCTAATGAAGTGGTGAACGTACGTGCTCGCTACATAATTTACCGTGTCACCATTTCGACCACGCCTACACGCGATGCCCCTGCAGGCAAGCCAACCTCCCTCCTCCAATACAGAGATATTACCCTGCAAAACCGCCTTCTTCACCGCCGATACCCTCCCCCGCACCCACACCTCTCCCCGCAGGCAGGCCACGTGCTGCGCATCCTACAAACCCACACCTTCCCACACAGAACACAGCTGATACAGTCATCAAAATCTCCTTACTTACCCTACCTGTCTAGCTTGCGGTTCACTCGACACTCACTACCATTCGCTCTGCTAATGCCCCGTAGACCCGCACCCCCCGTTCCCTCCCCTCACCTCTGGGAGAAACATGTTGCGCGACCCAGGAAATTCAGGCCAAGTCCTCATAACCTCCCGGGCCCTGGCGGTCGTGGCGGCACTGTGGGCCTCCACCACCCACAAAACCTGACCCCGACGGACGAAAACTGTGTTCCTTCCTTTTTTGCTACGTGCGGGTACAAAAATCAGTGAACGCGAGGTTCAAACAGTGGCTTATGCAATAAAAAAGAACAAATCAGAGATAAATACGTCCGCGGTTCACGTTGTCTAGACGCAGCGTGATAAGATTGCTATTTTTGTCCGCTCATTTACCTGGAAAGTGCTGAAAAAATATTTTTTGGCAATATGTACGGTGAAACGCAATACTTTCGAGTCGCAGAGGATACAATACAGTGTCCATTTTAGGAACAAGCACCTAACGGATTTGATGAAGATTAAACACTCGCAAGTATTGTGTTCAGAGTGTTTCGCTGTATTGTGTTGTTTCCATTCTGGCATGGCTCGCTCAGGCCCGGAGGCTCATCAAGTTCTGAAAAGGAATTCTGCACTCGCCTCGGTGTTTTCCCAATGATCCAGCCCAGCCAGAACCGATACTAACACGTTAATCTGTATAATAGAGGAGGACCTTTCCTCTTGTTTTTTTGTAGAATCTTCCAGAATATGCATCTGGTCAGTTTAACGATGATCCTTACCGCTTTTAGCATTCCCACCCTACATTGGAGCTGTAAGGTCTTTGAATGGGTCAAAGGTATGAAGCGGGCACTACACATTCTGTCTGCCGCAGTTACCCTGCTCAACGTTACGGGGAATGGTTCCTATTCGGTCAATGTGTGACTCTGCGGACAGCGGTAACCACAATTCTATCCACTAAGCGCGGTCGTTGCAATTATTAGATTGTAGGGTTTAATTCGCCGATGCAATGCAGGCGATAGGGCGCTCGTAGTGGAGGGCTCCATTTTGACCACCTGGGGATATTGAACGTTAGCCGTAATCTCGTACACACGGTGGTCCTTGCTTTCTACCTCCATCAAAAAGCGGTCGGCGCGGCCGGGAATTGAACCCGGGACCACGTGCTCAACAGCAAAACGCCTTAGCCACTGACCCACTACGGCGCGTGGTGCTTGTAATTCACGCGACATGTTGACACAACAAGGACTCTTTGACGGCGTGGTGGATAAATATCGGCGTGAGTAGTGTTAACCTGTGGTCGGCGACTCTTCGAAGTGGATGGCCGCGTTGCATGAAGCCGACACCCCAAGACAAGGAAGCTAAATCGAGGCAGGGTGGGATTTTTGGAGGAGGGGCAGACGCGTTTTTGAGCATATGCAAAGAATGTTAGTGAAGACGTTCTCTCGCTAAGTATGAAGAGGCAATTTAAAAGCGATGTTGCTGGCAGGGACGTGCATCCGTTAGACGTTTCTTTTTCCACCCTAGCCACGCGCTTCGACGAGCTATGCAAGCAACACCCGGACAGGTGCGTCAAATCAGGCAAAGCACCGGTCCGCATCCCGTCCAAAAAACTCAAAAGACAGCAGTGCACCCTTCTAAGCAGGCTACGTACAGGTAGTGCACTCACCAACGCATATCTCCAACTCTACAAGGAAAACGAAGAGTCAGGAAGTTCCCATTGTGGCAAATTGCCAATTTGAGTCCACTGGACATTGCCTAACAGCCTTTCCTGCATACAACTCTGAGCGCTAACGGCTTCCACAGGCCTACCGACGCTTAGAATTCTCGTGAAGCCCAGAGCACACGTAGTCTTCCCCCGATGCCTATGCATCCTCCTCCCGCATAAATTCTAGCACCTCCCCTCATAACTCGTGCAGACTGTCCTGGCTGAACAGTTGTGGAGAGCCCCCGTTACCTTTTCTCCTCATGGGACCCCTGAGCTGCACTTGGTGCCTCCTATCTCTCCCCCATTCGCTGTAATTTTAAACTTTCTCCTTCTTTTTCCTTTTCCCCTTTTTATGGAGCGATGATGCTAGTAGTCGTCGGAAGCAACCACGCCTAGGCAAGATACGTCGCCTCCTTCCATTCACGGGAATGCCACAGCTTTATACGCGCCGCCACGTCCGCCGGGATCGAGGTACTCTCACAAGCTGGCTCTCCTCATTCCCCCAAGGCTTTCACTATCTATACAGCCGCCGTCGCTTTTTCCTCCGCTTCCCTACCCCCCAGCGGGCCTGATAAAGCGTCGAAACCCCAAGACAGACAGTTTCGGTCCCTTTTCACCCATTTTTTCCTTCCCAACAACACCTTTGCCTTGCTTTACTTTGCTTTGCTTTGTTCCTGTATAACCCCATTTGAGGCCAAAATAAATTACCATGTCAGCATTTAGCTAGATAAGAAGTTACAGAAAGACGTGGGTACTGACGTCAAGCGGCACGCTGGCGGCAGGTTTCGGACCCCTGGTGGTAAAAAAAAATTATTCGGGCCGGCAGAGGGACGACGGCTCTGTATCAGTTTTCGTTTAATTGTTTGGTGTATGTCGGTTTTTCTGATCACCTTGGAGCGCATATGTGAGAGCAAGAAAATGCGGCAGCGGGAATATTTGAGTGCACACGTATGATTTTCACTATGGCCAATCAGTGGCCCAGTGTATGCAGTGATATGCTCTCCTTTCAATCTGTCTGTGGCGTCCCTTTCGGGGGCGAGAGTTAAAACTATCGTGTTGAAAAGTTCTGGTAGGACAGGTCGAAGCCCTGCTAGATACGGGCTTACACTTAACGTCTTGTCTGATCATAAGGACAGTTTTGTAAGTACGGCATGTAAATAAATTATACATATTGCACAATTGCGGCGAGTATCCCATCGCCTGTTAATGTAGCCGGTCACCGAATCTTAAACTAGTCATTGAACAATCCCCCATGGGTTTACATCGGTCGAGAAGTTTAACTGTCAATAAGACAAAGAGGCATTATTCCTAATTTAATCAACAAGCTGCAAGGTCAACACATGTTGAGACTCTGAATGTGGATGCGATTGCTTGTTTTTTTTTTCTATCTTACAGCCTGGAACTGTACGGTAGAGATATATAGCCGCTTCTTTCAAAGCAGTGTGCAGATGGTCCATTGAAAAGAAAAAAATAGTTTTAGTTGGGTGGGAATTTCAACGTTTCATAGCGGTGTTTACAAGGCCATGAAAAACACCCTAATAGGTGTTTTATATTGTTGGTATACGGGCTTGGCTGGAGTAAAGAGACACAATAATTTTAAACTGAAGCTTTCCTTGCCTGACTATCATATGGCACCCGTGCGGTCACCAAAACGCTCTTCCTGGAAGCTTATTTCACACAATAGGTTCCCAAAAACAATTAAGATCATGAGCCAAGATAGCTTAAGCAACTGAAGCGAGACAATGCTTCCCGCGTTCAGGAACGAGCCTGGGTCCTTCGCGGTAAGAAGGCGGTCGACGGGAATTCGAATGCGCCATTTTGCCATGCTTGCAGCAGTTTGGATTTAGAGTGAAGCAATTTTGGTCTCCCTAATGGTGGCCGCCAAGCCACCATATTTCTCAGAACCCCCGTAATTCGAAACGGTACCGGGTGATTCCCTCAAGAGAAATTTCAGCGTCGCAAGCATCGTTGTCCTTAGACGCGATTTTATTTAGTAGAAAAATTAAATAAAAAATGCTGTCCTCCTCTCTGTACGCTCGCCCATTTTCTGCGGCGTTTTCGTGTGACGTCGCGAGGAACCGAGCTCCCAATTGGCTGCGCTACTGCACGGCTCCCCGGCCTTCAGACAGAGTCAGTCGGCCCAGCGTTTCGTCCGCCGGCCGCCGACGGGTCGTCACAATCCGTTCGCTCAGTTGAAACGAAGCCAGGACACGTTTGTGAATGGAAGAATGGGCCTTTCTTTACTTGGTTAGTTTGTACACTGTATCTAACTCCAAGTCAAGGTCGCTTCACACAAGCGCTGCACAAGCGCACATGCGACGCTTCGCTGACTGGTACGCCAGTAGGAAAATATAAGGCCTCTTGAAGGCGGGACAAGAGTCAGCGAAGTCAATATAGGTACTAAGAAAATAAAATCAACTGATATTTTTACCGTACAGCGTAAAAATAGGGTGCGGGAAGCACTTTTTTGCGCTGAGCGAACAAGCACAGCGGTCAGCAGCATGACTACGCATCTGCGAACGGTTTTCCGTCTACGAAATGCAATTGCTAGACGTGAGCTATTGTGGAAACTCGGGGGACGCTTCAAATATGGGGGAAAAGCGCATGACATTTGGGCGTCTGCGGGTACGCGGAGGGCGTCCATGCACTGCGTAGGCCTCGGCTAGTGAATGCTACGATTCCAAGCCGTCCTGGGAGGCTTATCTTATGCATTTTTACAGCTGACAACATGGCAGAAGCGCGGTACGATGATTACTGAGTTTTTGAGAATGCCCATCCAACAACGCCACCGGTTGTGTTTTACATAACCGAAACCGAAACCGAAACTTGTTTGGGTGCTCACCTTGGGCATCGTCCAATCACGTTGCCCGCTCCTCCCAACGTCACAGCTATAGTTGGTGCGGCCGCCGCCAACCGATCATGGTAGTTTTTCTTCTTTCGTGATTTGTAAAATAATTACCGATTTGTCAACCGGATAAACGATGAAAAGGCATTGATTTTGTTACAGACATCGCCCAAACCCTGATCATATTTGATTCTATGTCTAGGAGGAAGCCCTTACATTTTTTGTACAGTTTTGATATTATCAGTTTCGCTTTTTTGGTTTATTGATATATCGTGCGCGTTACCCAGAAATAGAAATGCACTATATTCTCTTGTGATTACATTTAGCGTTAGCCGTTTGCCATCTGAGGATTTACAATAGCAATTAGGTACCATTCGCAATATATAACCCCGGCTGCTGGATGAGACCGCACGCAATGTGCGGCCTGCCGCGTCGCCCGGATTTCAACGGGCGAGGGCGCGAGTGGCGGTGTTTACGTTAGCCGCCGCTTGCCTCCCTCGCGGCGCTAGCGTTCGGGAACTGGTTTCGGTACGGAGCGGGGCGGTCCTCGTAGGCGAGCGCTTGCGCCGACTGAGAGACACAGCCAGCGCACGGGTTTTAAAGATGTCGTTGTCCTTCCTGGGCTATTCAACCGCGAAAACGGTCCCTCCGTATGTATGTATGTCTGCCAGTCTGTCGCTCGATCCAGCCGCCCGGCCGTGACTGAAGCCGCCAGAAGATAAAATAATTCTTGAATGAGATATAGGCAATACATTTTCAATCTAACAAATCCAAAAACATGCTCCGTATTTGACAACATTGTTAAAAAACATATTATTCAACAAAAAGGTAATAACCACAGTTTAGCTTTGTTTAAAAGCGTCTCACACACACCACGTAAACTGCGTTGCACAATTTAAAGCCGCAACTTCATTAGTTACAGTTCAAGCGGCAGGTATTTGGTGGGACTTTATTCGTCCGAAATTTCAAAAATGTCTCCTTTTCTCAAGAAAAGTGGTGTCGACACACGGGAAAGCGATGAATATTCTCCCGAGACGGATTAAAGCTTGCCTAGAGACACTTCTTTGCAAACACATGTTGGGCGGGCGGTAAGCGCACCTCATAAAACGAGGACATGCGATGGGATTGTCGAAAAAGAATTTGAAAAGACTATACATTTTGCTATGCGTGTCTTTTGATACTCTTACACTGGCTGGATAATGTCTTGCCGCGCATAGAGATTTGGGTTGTTTTATTTTCGCAGGCACGACAATACCTTTAAACGCGCTACTGAAAACTTGATTACTGAGGTTGTACAAAAAGAAAAATAAATGCACCGTGCTGTGTTCAAGAAACAGTGCGTACGGTCCACTCTCCCAGCTTCTAAGCATTTTTCAAACTATGCGATTAGAACAAGCGCTAAGTACATTTCCTCCGTTATTTCATCGCCGATTTAAACCCATATGCATTTATCCCTGAAGCTAACGGCAGGGCTTCTGGAGCAGCGCCAGTATGCGCTCAAATGAGTGCGCTCTAAAGACGTTGCAGTAGTTTTGCTCTGTGAACATACTGCGCTTCATTTCGAATTAATTTTCGTAGCGTAGAAAAATTTTCACATACGTTGTTATTACGCCAGCTTTCTTTTTTGAGTACCCAAGCATAATCTCTACGTGATGCTACAAGTGCAATGCCTTGTATCTGCACAAATAATGCGTAATTTACGCAGTTAGAACAATCAATAATTATGATATTCAAGATGTACATTGTTGGTTTAAAATAGCAAAGGAAAGAATAAAATGCTAAGTGGAAAAGCGGTGTTTGAATGCTTACGCATTATTAGGCATTTTTGGAATTTCTGTACAATTTCGCTTCTTGACAAGCTCACCAAATATATATTTTTTATTTTTTGTAGACCCTGACATCCCATCTACTCTCCTTAATTTTTTTAGAGGCTACAGGGAAGAAGAAAAATATCAGGTAGAAACTGGAATCGCTTTTCCTTCAACTGTATATATATATATTATCAAAATAAAAAAGGGCCGACATAGCTATGATATTAGTATTACTTCTAAACTAAACAGCGTGTAATCAAGTCATATGTGCCGAGAGATTAATACGAATTGTGGTGTTTTATTTAGTGCACGAGGAAAAACCTACATAAAAGTTGGTTATGTCTTAAACATTGAGAAGTGTTGGCACTCATAAATAACAAGCGCCGTCACAAAGACATTATTTCTGCTTGTCCGGAATTTTAATATATTCTCTGCAGTCGCAGCTTGCAGACAAAACGTAAATCTCTGCCGGGCGTGAGGTCACAAAGAGCATGCCGGGCGATGTGAGCCACAACGACACAGCAACGCGAGACAGAAGGCACACTATCAACGCGTAATGCTGCTGCTGCGAACGGAATTTAACTTCAATCTTGACCAATTAAGCTCGGCCGCCGCTAATCGTGTTTGTCTTTTAACAGGCGTAACATTAGTGCTGGTAAGTGCCTTATGTACACCGTGGAACGCCGATGATCAGCCCACACTTCGAAATAAGCGGCCCAAAAGCAGGCGTCCCGCGGGCCGCGCTCACCGCCACCAGTCCCGGAATGGTGGCGCCGCGGTGGCAGTATTTGGCTCTAGGCGCACTCACGCCGCATTGGAGGCACGCGACAGGCCGCACGTCAGTGCGCCTTTCATCCCGCGGCCGTGATATAACTATATCCTTAATATTTTCTCTCCTCAATAAATCAAAGCAGCCATAGGCGTAAACTGCGGCTTACCCTTTTACCAAACAATTTTGCAAGCGGTTAGAGCTACACAGTAAACCAAATAGGCGCCAGCAAAGACTACTGAGGCGTTCAATCTGCTATCTACAAAAAATAAAACACATACTACTTAACACGCAATTTTAAAGGCCTCATGCCAACAAGTTTGAAGTAGGTATAAACTTATTCCTTGTACGCGATAACGACAAAGTTGTGGGAAAACGATGCACTTAAAGAGAAATTGGAGAGGTTTTTGCACTCACATAATTATTCCCAAACGAATATTGCTGAAAGCACTGAGGTAATAAAAACCTGCGCGGCGTGTATAAGGCCAATATATGCTAGATTTTGCGCAGGAGTGGCGCTGGCTAGATATCATAATATCATGGATATGAAATTTTGGGTGCGCTTCTTGTGAGTAGTGTGTACCTAAACGTTCATTCCACTAGGTCTGGCGAGAACTTTTCAGCAAGAGTTCCTAAAGGTAGACTGTAATCCAAATGCGATGCGCTCTTTTATGTTTCTTGAATGATTACCGAGTCGTTTTCTGGGTCGTGAAGAGGGAATACAACTTTGGAGAGGCACATTAAGGAATCAGGCCGGATAATTGGTTGTAACTACTGTAACACACTGGCTGATTGGATACAGCTTCCGTTTGCGCTGAAACACATGCACACTGAGGCTTGCGGGCGGGACATTTATAGCGCGACTCCGCGGCCAAGAACAGAGAAAGCAGCAGCTAAATTCCCGCCCGGCAACTTGGTAGAGCAGCGTCCAGGCCCCAACCAGCGCAGCTCTTTCGCCAGTCCAGAGTGAGTCGCGATGCGTGTCGTTTCGCTGGCGTACTTGCGCTCCCGCCGCTCATGGCCGTTGCGACACGATCAATAAAGTTACGAGACAAAGGGTAGTACAGCTTCCGTTCTAAAATTGCTTGTTTACTATGACACTTGTGAACATTAAACTTGTGCTACATTCCAGTAACATATCTCGTTGAAAATCAGTATGACGTCGTGAAAGAGTTGTAGCGGCGGCCGCAAACATACTACGTGTTTTTTTTTTTCTTTTCTGTGTTTACCAATGATGCACTAGGTTACCGACATCTACTATGTGGTGACATTTTTGACTACGTGGGCCAAACAGAAATGCGTGGCACAATTGGGAATCAGAAATTTTCTTAATTGCTTCTTCTCAAGAGCAATAGCTTTTAGTTTTTCGAAAGACACATGTGATTTGGTGTACGCTAATTAGTTATGCAATGTTTCTCTTTTAAACAGATCCACAGGGACACCTTTTTGGTGAGCCCGACAAGATTGGTTCAAGCTCTGCGAAAGCAAAGGACTGTTTGAGCCTCCCTTCAACATTGAAGTGCAACACCAGTGGGCCCGACTTCTTCTATACGATCTTGGAGCGATGGTGCCACCACCTGCAAGGCGATTCATGCCATGTACGAAACCTGGATCGCCGTATTCAAAAAGCATCATTTACGTCACGAACAAATTCATACAGGGCAAGGAGTATCATGCATAATCGTGACTAAACTCCTTGGTTCTAGCGCTTTTTTGCAAGCTGTTAGAAACCCACAGAAAAAGAAAAATATAATTTAAACATAAAGCGTACCAAAAATAACACTAAAGTTCCAGTACAAAAGGAACAGAAAAATAAAATGGAAAGATCACATTGCGCATCGATTTGCACTTCAAAAAGTATGCCGAATGTTCAGTAGAGCTAGAACAGCCGAACATCTTGAGCAGCCAAAGCTCTTTAAACGAAGAAAAGAGCCCCCATTTTAATTTTATAAAGTGGAACTCCGCTAGCACCTCCCCCGGTCTTACGACGACCCGCTTTTTACGACGGATCTTCGCAGTCCCGGAAAACTCCCCTTAGAAACAATGCATAAAAACCCCGATGATATGACGCTTGGGTTCAGGCTGTCCACTTCATACGACGGACCCTGGCGCTGATAAACCGGCGTTTTTCATATATTTAACGCCGCTTCGTTGCCTCGTCTCCTTCTTTATTCTTAACCCCCGTTTGATGCTGCTTGATGTGCAAATGTCCGGTTGCAGGTGAGACCACTTGCTGAACAGACGCAAGCAGGCGGGTACTCGACGTGTGGGCGGTAACCTCCAACGTCCCCACGCGGCAGCATTACGCCAACGCTCCAACCGCGATAATTCATAGTTCAGGGTTCAGGTGGCTAGCGGAACCGTGAATTTGAAGCTCCGATCGAGCCGCTGACGAATGCGAAAACGCTACGACGCCACCCCTTGCGATGACGGAACACCTGCTTTGCTTGCCCGCTCCTTACAAGTTTCTTCCTTTAACAACGCTCTTTCCCCCTCGCTCTGATATCTGTTTATCAGTGTCTCTCAAAGCAGCGTTTCCAACCGCTTCATTCTTTGGCAGGGTGCCCAAATACACGATTGTATACCTTTAGGGTGGCGACATGCTTATGTTAGCTCCGCCATGTTGGGTCACTCGCTGGGCGCCGCAGCAAGGCGCTGTAGCATAACCGCGTTATAATTTTGTTCGCAGCACGTCTTACTCCCGAAGTTTGAATCATCTTATCTACTTCGCGTTGCTTTGTCTTGTGGGACACTAAAACACCTACGTGTTAAGCAGTTTGACCCAATCGCGACGGCACGGGACCATTCAAAGGGTGTCTCCACCCTGTTCGGGAAATCCGTTATTTTTTCATCTCCGCATGTACTATCGTTCGTTTCGCTTAGCCTTGGCCGTTTCGCACTCGCCTTTTTCCTTTTCGGTTTGCTCGATCACGTCGGCCTGATCTCGCGCACGCAAGGCGCGCTGCTGGCGGGCTGTAAATATTATTGCCGAATGGCACGGGTTTCGCGCAGCGCGCGGCTCTGGCTAGCGGGATAGCTCAGATACCGTGGAGTTGAGGGGCGCACAACATAGACGGTTCTTCTTTTTTAAACTTCAAATTTCAGAAAAGGTTTTCAAATCATGCGAGAACACGCTACATTTAGTACTTTAAATAAGTGCTTAGCCCCCCTGTCGCGTGAGACCATCTACTAAACCGGCATTTACCTGCACCCCGGTCGTACGACACCCCAGTCGTACGACACTTTTTCGCGGTCCCTTGAAAGTCGTATTATCCGGGTTCCACTGTAATGTTACCCGTAACATGCCATCCTCAAACTGAATATTGCGTGGTGTTAGACACTCAAACAACGTCGTTAACCACCCACTGGAAATCGCGCATATGCCAAACGAGTACCAAACCCAGTCGATGAACAAGGCATGAATGGGCAAACAAATGCCCGGGTAGCGACGTAAGCCCGATTCCTCTTAGAAACCTGCCCGGGAGGGTTCAAGGACAGGCGTGAAGTCTACACAGCCGGTTTTTGAGATAGACAAATTACAAGCGGGAATATGCCGCTCCTCGCACATGTGTCGGTCATTTGAAGGAGCCATGAGGACAAAAGACAAGTTTATTTTATTGAAATATTTCGTGTTTTATAGGGCCCCCATTGCTCGGCCGGGTACAAACGATGTCTTCTTTACTGAGAAATAATTCAATGTACGTTAAAATTTTGATTTTCCTGCTAAAGCGTGTGTTTTCGTGGTCTGCAATCACATCACCAGAACCGACCGCTCTGTAGACTAGGATCCCTTGATTCAAGCGTCCACCGTACAGGGTGGAGACACGTATACGCTGGCGCTCCCACTTTGGGTCACTCGCTCGCCGACGAAGCAAGTCATTGTATCAAAACCGCGCTAAAATGATTCGCCGCAACGCGGTTTACTGGCGAAGTTTCAATCATCTTATCGGTTTCGCTGCTGCTGGGTCTAATGGGAAACAAAAAGAACAACGCGTTGAACATGTTGACCCAATTGCAGCGGCACAGAACCGTTCAAAGGTTGTCTCCACACTGTACGGCGGCGCTTTCATCGAGGTACTCGAGCGTTTGTTTACGTTACCGAACCTAGATGGCGCCACCATACCGTGGCAAGCCGTTTGCTTTTGACCGTATTTAAACCTGGCTTGTTTTAGTTCCGGGAGAAATAAATCCCTTCCTGAAACATATTCCCCGCTCGACAAATATGGTCACGTAAGGCACCGTTTCTTGCGTCAATCGGCCAGTCGTCTGAGACAACTTCAAAGCCCCGCAGTGCTGTGCAGCTAAACCAAGCATATTGCGCGCAGTACCAACAGCAGTACGCATGAGTACTTCTATGTTTACGTTTTCTTTCGTAACTTCCACTGTTTGTCCCACTATTCTTATTGCTTAAAAAGAATGTGCCCTAAATTTAAGCACAAACAGCTCGATCTGTAAGCTTATAAGCTCAGCCTAATTTGTGTTTGCTTTTGCCGGCCTACCCCAATCGCACAGCATTCTGGTTTGGCATCATAGGTTCTCTTTGCGAGAAATGAGCGAAGTGGGTCGCATGGTAATTGTTTTTTCCTAATTATATAAGCTTATTTTTGAGAAGTTTACGTTAAAAATGGTGTCAGTATGATTCTAACGAGGCCGTCTTTTAAATGAACCAAACTTGTGTTTTGTCTTCATGGTTCTGTTACGAGGAGCAAGAGGACTCAGGGGATCAAATAGCTCACTAAACCGTCGCAGATTAGGGCGTGCTCAGGAAGGCGAACACAATGAGCTGGGGTTTTCACCAGAACACACTACAGTAAAGTAAGTTTTTCGAACTCCTAACGATGCTAAACCACTTAGGATCTCTTCCGGCACCCCCCTTACAAAAACGAGACATGGTCTGACTGACATTTTGGACGTTCACAAAGCGGCAGTAATGTTATCTCTGAGCGTCGGCAGTACAGGAAAAAAGTTGAATATTGCTGTGAAATGTAAACATTATTTGTACAGCCGCACTTTGTTGCTCCTTTCTCATTACAAGATTGCGTGAGCGTGATACTGCCTTAAAATTCAGTAGACACAACTTCTCACAACGACGCATTTCATACCGCCAAATAACGCGCCGTGGACTCACTGTTTTCTAGCGACATATAAACTAAGGGTTTAGGTTGTTGAGACGTAACATAAAAAGTCGAACCTGTGGCAAAGAAACCCAATGTTTTCACGACCCTTCCAAGTAAAGGTGACAGACAACGTTTACATTGCTCGCCAACCTAAACTAAAAATTTGTCAAAGGCCTGTAAAATATTCTCGAAAAAAATTGTGAGACGTGCTTGCTACTCCTTTGAATTGTATGAACCCATCTGAAATAGTAAGCCAGAAGCGTCTACCTAGGAATTATTAATATCCGCATGACACCTTGACATTGTGTTTCCTACCGCACATGTACATCTGATGTTGATGTTGGAGAACGACCATTCTCAGCCGAGCGTAGGATTTTCTAGACGCAAGTGTGAGTAGCTAAATGTATAATAATTTCTTATGATATCTCAAGCCGTCAAAATTATCGATTTGGTCTAAAGATAAGACATAACATCATTCGAAATGTTTATTGAATTCTAGAGTAATAAATAATGTATCCCACATTAGCACGTTCTTCGTTTATCTGTATTTTGTGTATTTCTGGCATAGGACGCTGGAGGGCAACCTTGCACTGCTGTAAGTAATGCACTGCGTGGAATTTATCCTGCTTGCAATGATGCTTTAAAAAATTTCTATCCTTTCGAGTGGAGTTTCGTGGCTTAAAAAGACAAAGATAGAAGTTTGGTATAAAATTCGCTGTTCAAAGGTCATTCTTAAAAAAACTGAAACCTTATGGTTTCTTCTGACTTGAACTCCTGAGACCTAAAATTCAGCAGTGTCGATGAATGGGACCCCCACTGATGGCTGGTGCATTAAAAGCCTTTGATTTGCAAGTACTCCTTCATTTACCGAACAGTAGCGTTAAATTGTTTCTTTTGTCACCATTTTTATTCTTTTTATGCAAAACTATTTCCCCTTTAGGTAGTGCTGCAATGTTACACGTGTTCACTTAGGTCAATTGCAATCGCTTAAGAGCGCCAGTACGGCTCGTCAACTAGATTCATTTCGCCATCGGTGGTTCGAAGATCGAAGTTATTTTATACTAGTTTTATTGGAAGCAACCAATTTCGAAAACTTGTTTCCTGTAAACGTTGAACTTACTTACTAGATAAGGTCGAGATGCCTCAATTCGTCGATTTCATGGTGTTGGTTTTTTGGTGGTCGCTTTTGCATGCAGCTGAAAAAGTCGTCATGGTACTACCTTTCGCAAGAAAGCTTAGAGTTTTATCATTGGCAGTGCCTATTGTTTCATTTTGACGCGTAAGTACAGAAGTTTGTATGTTATTTGGCTATATATCTCTGAGCTCCCGCTTCTTCAGCACATTTTCATTCTAGATAAGACAAAACTATAGCGGGTATTGTAATAAGATAGGAGGCTCAAATATTGTAATGGAAACTGTCACTATGTTAGAGAATTTACGTAAGGAAAAGCATGACCGCCATCATCATCAGTGTGATAGTAAACAAGAACATCATTAGCCCTTCTCAGGTCCACTGCAGATGATAGTTGAAATAAGTAGATGGTCACAAAATTGATCAATGGGTTGAGTGATATTTTGTTTCACCGCAGTGGCTGAGAGCGCCGAATCAAGAAGATGGCAAGTGAGGTTTTCAGCACATGAAGGTAAGCAATTTAGGCAATTTCACCGATAAACCACCTGTCTTGTATCGCGAAAGCGTATACCATTAATACCATGCGTATACCTAATTGTTCGCTTCGGTAATCATGACTTTACTTTTTAATTACACACTCAATGCGACAGAACGAAACGAAGGTGATGCCGACCAAATACTTCGTTGCCAGATCGAGCGTGAAGATTGCATAAACGGTAAGCTAACAAACTTTGTAGCGTTTCATCTTTCACATCCAACAACGTTTCCAGGTAAGGCATTTGGTATACCCCACACATATTCGAAAATACTATTGGAAAATATTCAATAATTGCTATTGACAAAATACCCCAATGTTTTCCGGCGATTGATTTCTGCGTGGCCCAGATATAGGATCACTAGTTCGCCTAAATCGAACTACAAAAATACCGATTGCGTTAGCTGATCTGTCTATACAATAACATCTTTGTGCTTACGGGTGTCGCTGTTGTGCAATGAGATCCAATCGTGTTAAGAATAATTTGGATCGTAATTGGGCTGGGGGTTTATAAACACGAACATATTCAATGTTACTTTGTAAGCACCCCGTAATTGGAGCAATGACCAGGTATTTGAACAAACATAGTGTTGAATTATCCCCAAGATTGTGAATATAAAGTTGCTCACTGTTACAGAATGAGTACTGTTCGTGAATACGAGCGGAAACACCGGCTTCACAGAGCACGCCCCCTTTAACTTAGGCTGGATGCTACTTCAAGAGAATAAGGGTGCTACATAGATACATAGAACAATACGTATTCATTGGTGCCTTTGCTGGGCTCTAACAGATGGCATTCTTGTCTGGCTAAGGAGAAACACAGCTTAGACACTTGGCTGAGTACAAGGACGTAACTAAGTTAACTGTCTAACATGAACTCCTGTTTTTGTACGATACGACGTTTTATAAAATAATTTAAAACATGCCATCACGCGCATACCGGTACTGACACAGGCGCATAAGCACTCTTTCTTGGAACAATGCAAGAAGCATTTCTAAACGAAACGACATTATGGGTAGAAACCTAAAACAGCAGTCCTAGAATATACCTCACGCCAAAGATAGCACAGCTCTTTGATACGTTCCCCTAGTCCAATATCCTATAAACAACGTTTCAACCCTTAAACGCGCTGAAAGACGCCGTCGAGTTGCAGAGCAAAACGTCCACGTCTCTCTTTAAAATATGTTTGGAACGAGCAGAATAATACAGTCGCAGGAACTAAGTTTGAAACAAAACTTTTTTACAAAGCTGAATTAATTCCCATGAAAGCAGTAAGGCCAGTCCGGCATAAATAAAAGGCAAGTGCACGAAGAAAAGCACCCTATAACAAGAAATTGTGTGAAATATTCTCGCTTTTAACGGACATTTGAGTAGATTTGTGGAACTTTCCTTTTGCTTGCATTGCTTAGGCTGGCTCAAATAAACACAATTTTATTCGTTTATCCACTCGACAAAGCAGTATTGAATTATTAAAACCTGATAGAAGAATTATACCGTGTGACTTCACTGCAGCTGCAAGAACTAATATCAGTGATGCGCTGACAACATGCGATGTGATTGTACAATGCCGGATATTAGTATCGGTTTTTCTTGGGTTTTAAGTTCCGGTTCATTTTCTGTAGAGCAACATGCCCGGCATTCGACGGGATTGTTGGCTGTGCATTCTCGATATCTGAAAAATCGGCACACCACGCTTCTGCCATTTTGTCGCTCTACAATGTCTCAGAAAAGCCTACCAACACGGCTTGGAGTGGATCAATCACTAATTGAGGCATACGCTGTGGGTGAACACCGTCGGAGTCACAAGGGACAATGAAATACAATGCGCGATGCCACAACCTTTTGCGGTCGCCTCGATTGTATTCTAAAAGGCGTGTTCGCACGAGCCAAGGGTCGCCTAAGTCGCCAGTGTGCCCGCAAGCAGTAGGGGCTAATGGCGACACTCCGCCAACTAGAGCTTGCCAGCGCGTCAGTGTCAGTCTGCACGCGTTCCGCGAACTCGCTAGTGCAGCACTGCACGTAACGAAGAAAAAATACTGAAGTGAGTATATAATGTCTAACCTAAACAACGATAAATCATTTTGAAAATTGTGCTATCCGAAATTTCAACTTTCCAATCGCAACACACTGCACGTAATGCTCCAGACCACTCGGCCATAAAACAGCGCTGCCTTCAATGGATATATAAAATATATTTAATAAACCCTGTGTACAGTTTTAGTTGTTTTGTCATTCCCACCAGCTTATATCACTACTTTTGAATGAACCTCACACCATACGGGTCCCACTTATCCCCCCAAAATATCTCATCTCTAACAAAGGCATGGAATAGCGATGGGAAATGTGGAGTCGAGCTACCGGCACCTTTCCGAGTTCACCTAGCGAAAAACAAATTGGTTTAGCCACTTCGTTTGACGCTGTACAAAAATTGTTTCGTTCATTTTATATCCTTAGTGTCTTTAATAACCTCGCAGACTCCTGTTGCGCATTAATTTGGCCTTAGATTGTTCTACTGGAGTTCCACTCAGGAAAGCATTGCATGTGCGCTTGTATAGAGCTTCTTGAATTTAGAGCTTTATTCAGTCAAGAAGCTAAAAATATAAATCCACATTCTCTCAGGCGCAAATTGCGTCGTGTCAAGTGAGCCAACGAAATGCGTCGACGCGACGCCAGCGGGCGACTTAACGCTTTGCTGACTGATTAGGTCGGAGAGTAAGCGGTCCATTTTGTAGTGCAAGAAAGCCAAGTCATATGCACGGAGCGTCAGGCGAAACGTCCCGGGAATACAGAAAGGAAGATGCAGAGATGAGCGCAGGACCTTCGAATTGATTTCTCTACTAAATCAAGTCGCCTAAGCGCAGCGAGAGAGGCGGAAACACATCTTAGAGACCACAGTCTACAGTTTTCGCAAGTAATCACGCAAAGTTTGCACATGAGTTCAGTGCTTTTTGAAATGAAAACCTTCCTAAAGTGTTCATTTGTAGATACCATTCACTGTCAAATGCCGTCATTTGTTATTACCCTCAAAACATGATTTCATTGTCAGCACTAAAAACGTTGAAGGATCAGGAGCAGAATATCGACGTGATAATGGGTTGACAATAACTTGCCTAGAAATGAAAATTCTAACATATTTCACGAAGCAAGGACCAAGAGTTGTTGAATGAGAAACACGTTTATTGGAGCGAACTTGTGCTCCCCTAACAACTCAAAAGATACAGAGGCGGCGAAGCAGCGGTCAACAAAATGACTTGCACAGGCGAGTGTCGTCGAATCGAATGCCCCGGCGTCCGCACTGCAGGCCTTTTATCTTTCGGCGCGCGTGGTTCTCGAAACGTCGATTCGCATCGAGAACATAGTAGATCCAGGAAGATCATTCTGGGCCGTTCACGTTAGATCGGAACGCTCTCCCCATCACAACAGATAACGCATGCGGCACAGAAAGAAAGAATGGAACACGCGCTTCCCTTGGCGCAGAGATAACGCAGACCGGCGCAGCCGGGCGGTAAAAGCAAAACACAAATAAGCAAACCCAATGTATGGTTCGCGGCATTACCCCCCCTCTAAGAGCGCATCGACCCGATGCTAATATAAGCGACAGTCCGAACAAATGAAAATAAAAGTTCGTCATCGTCCGTAGAAAGGTTTTAGGCGAACCACGTGGACGACTTCAGGCCGCCTGCGTTGTCGTGATGTGCCGGAGTCACCATCAGGGATCACTTCGTAGGTAAGTTGGCCAACACGTCGTAGAATCTGGTAGGGTCCGAAATACGTCGCAGGAGCTTCTCACTGAGTCCGCGTCGTCGATGGGAGTCCAAACCCACACACGATCCCCTGGTTGGTACTCGGCGTCTCGGCGTCGGAGGTTGTAGCGGCCCGCATCCACCAGCTGCTGGTCCGTTTACGAACTCGAGCGAGCTGGCGGGCCTCCTCCGCACGTTGAAGATATCCGTGGACGTCGGCGTTGAGGTCGTCGTCTTCTACGTGCGGAAGCATGGCGTCGAGCATCGTAGTCGGCCTTCTACCGTAGACAAGCTCGAACGGCGTCAGCTGCGTCGTCTCCTGGATAGCCGTGTTGTACACAAACGTGACATATGGGAGCACTTCGTCCCAAGTCTTATGTTCAACGTCAACGTACATTGACAGCATATCTGCGATTGTCTTGTTCAGACGTTCTGTTAGTCCGTTCGTTTGGGGGTGGTACGCCGTCGTTCTTCGGTGATCCGTGTTGCTGTAGCGCAATACTCCTTGCATCAGCTCCGCAGTAAATGCCGTTCCGCGGTCTGTGATTAGGACTTCCGGGGCTCCATGTCGCAGCACAACTTGGCTTATAAAGAACTTTGCCACTTCTTGTGCAGTCCCCCTCGGAAGAGCGGCGGTCTCTGCGTAGCGCGTGATGTAGTCTGTCGCTACGACAATCCACTTGTTCTGTGATCGTGACGTAGGAAACGGGCCTAAAAGGTCCATTCCAATCTGTTGAAATGGTCTCGATGGGACGGCGATCGGTTGCAGAAGTCCGGCGGGTCTTGTCGGCGGCGTTTTTCGTCGCTGGCAGTCACGGCAGCTCCGGACGTAGTGGGTGACGTCAGAGGTAAGGCCGGGCCAGTAGTACCTCGCCTTGATTTTTCCAATAGTGCGGGCTGTGCCGAGATGTCCGGAAGACGGGTCGTCGTGGCACGCTTCCAAAATTTCGTCACGAAGGTCCGCGGGGATGACGAGAAGGTAATTCGCTCTTGTTCCGGGGCTGAAATTCTTCTTCACGAGGACGGAGTTTCTCAGGCTGAATGCTGGTAAGCTGCGTTTGAAGGTCCTAGGAACGGCAACGTTGCATCCCTCGAGGTACTCGATTATGACGCGTAAGTCGGGGTCGGCACGCTGCTGGGCGGCTAGGTCGCTCTCCGTCACGATCCCGAAGAACGCGCTGTCTTCATCAGAGTCTTTGGTGGTGGGTCGACGGGGGCGCGGGACAGGCAGTCGGCGTCGGAGTGTTTCCTGCCGGATTTATAAACGACTGTAACGTCGAACTCCTGCAGGCGCAAGCTCCACCGCCCAAGACGGCCAGAGGGGTCCTTCAAATTGGCGAGCCAACACAGCGCATGGTGGTCTGTTACAACCTTGAATGGCCTTCCATACACGTATGGGCGAAATTTTGAAATCGCCCATATAATAGCCAGGCACTCTTTCTCAGAGGCAGAATAGTTTTTCTCCTCCTTCGACAGACCACGGCTGGCATAGGCGATTACCCTTTCGCAGCCGCTTTGCTTTTGGACAAGGACGGCACCCAAGCCTATATCACTGGCGTCCGTGTGCATTTGCGTTTCGGCATTTTCGTCGAAATGAGCGAGCACGGGCGGGCTTTGCAGGCGTTTTTGCAGCTCGGAGAATGCTTTTTCTTGGTCGTTTTCCCAGCTGAAAGGGGTGCTGTCTTTCGTCAAGCGCGTGAGTGGCTCTGCAATGCGTGCGAAGTTTGCGACGAAGCGCCGGTAGTATGCGCACAGCCCGAGAAATCTTCGCACGCCCTTCTTGTCTTTCGGCCTTGGGAAGTTCGCGATAGCTGAAGTTTTTGCCGGGTCAGGTAGGACTCCCGCGGCGTTGACGACGTGGCCCAAGAACTTGAGTTCCTCGTATGCGAAACGGCACTTTTCAGGCTTCAGCGTCAACCCCGACGTACGAATGGCCTCGAGTACAGACTCCAACCTTGCAAGGTGTTCGTCGAAAGTCCGGGCGAATACCACTACGTCGTCGAGGTATACGAGGCAGGTGTGCCACTTAAGGCCAGCTAGCACAGTGTCCATGACTCTTTGAAACGTCGCTGGTGCTGTGCACAGCCCAAACGGCATCACCTTGAACTCGTATAGGCCGTCTGGGGTTATAAATGCAGTCTTCTCTCGGTCTCTCTCGTCCACTTCTATTTGCCAGTAGCCGGTCTTCAGGTCCATCGATGAGAAGTACTTCGCGTGGCAGAGGTGGTCGAGGGCGTCGTCGATTCGGGGGAGGGGGTACACGTCCTTTTTCGTGATTTTGTTCAGTCGCCGGTAGTCAACGCAAAACCTTAATGTGCCGTCTTTTTTCTTTACGAGTACGACGGGCGCAGCCCAGGGGCTTTTCGATGGCTGTATAATGTCATCGCTCAGCATGTCGTCGACTTGAGTCCGGATGGCTTCCCGTTCGTGTGAAGAGACGCGGTACGGTGACTGTCGGGTAGGTCGGGCTCCATCTTCGGTTATTATTCGGTGCTTCGCTAGAGGGGTCTGACGTAGTTTTGCGCTCGACGAAAAACATTCGCTATAGCGACGCAGCAAAGCCAATAATTTTTTTCCCTTGTTCTTGCGGTAGCGCCGGATTCACGTCGAATGGCTGCGGGAGCTTGAATGTTTCTACGGGTGTGCGTTCAAAGTCGGCGACTGCGATCACATCACTTGCTTCTTGCGTTTCTTCGAGGAACGCAATTGCAGCTCCCTTGTTTAAATGCTGGTACTCTTCGGTGAAATTAGTGACCAAAACGTGAGATTGGCGTTGCTTAAAGTGCGCAATGCCTCTTGCGACGGAGACACCGCGGTCGAGAAGCAACCTTCGATCACTCTCTACGATAGCGTCGATGTCAGAAGCAGCATCCTCACAGTAGACGGCGATCATCAAGCTTGCGCGGGGTGGCAGGGTGATGTGATCGTCGGCGATCCTGACAGCAGCACGGTGATCGGGGTTCGGCTGCGGCGTCGTGGAGTGATTGGAGGAAAATGTTATCGACTTGGTCTGCAGATCAATTATTGCGCCGTTGTCCGTCAAAAAGTCCATTCCGAGAATCACGTCGCGGGAGCAGTTAGGCAGAACGACGAACGCCGCAGGGTACGTTGTGCCGTCTATGGTGACGCGCGATGTGCACGTTCCACTTGGCGTCACGAGGTGGCCTCCTGCTGTGCGTATGTGCGGACCGTCCCATCTGGTCATAACTTTCTTCAGTTTAGACGCAAATGGTCCGCTCATTACCGAATAGTCAGCTCCCGTGTCTACGAGGGCGACTACGTCAAAACCGTCGATGGACACCTTGACGTCAGATGCAGTCTTCCTCGAGTTCCGGGTTCGTCGGGGCGTCGTATCTCTGCTTGTACGTGTTGATGGTCGGGCACTGTGCATCGTCGTTGTCGTCGTCTTCTCAACGGACGTCTCGGTCAGGTCGGGTACGCGTCGCGCCGTGTAGCTGTCGTCGTGTTCAGGAGTCTCGTCAGGGTTAGGTCGGGTCGTCGGGATGAGGGCATGTCGTGAATCACTGTCTTCAGCGCGTCCTTGCGTCGTTGGAGGGTTTCTAGTTTTTCGCCGTAGAGCAACTTCACCTCCAGAAGTTGCCGCCTTTAGTTTCCCCCGCGTGGGCTGGGGGACCTTCCACGGGCGAAGTCAGCGTTGCTACGGCGGTTCGGCGATTGGTAGGGGTAGGGCGACGGCGAACGGTTGAAACGCGCTGGGCCACGGCTGGTTTCAGATAGATACTCGTCGATCTCACGTGGTCGTTGGCCAGGGAGAGGGCGAGGTGCGTCGACGGAGAAACCACGCAGTCCGAGTCTCTTGTATGGGCAGCGACGGTAAATGTGGTCGGCCTCTCCGCAGTGGTAGCACAGAGGACGGTTATCGGGAGTTCGCCATACGTCCGTCTTCCTCGGCGTCTGGTTTCGGGCTACCGGGGGTCGGGCGGGTGACAGTGGGCGGCGGTACGGCGGGGCCTCTTGACGGCGTGTTGGAGCAGGGCGGGGTCGACGAACAGCCGCGGAGTATGTCATAGCTTGTGGCTCTCGGGGTACCTCGGATGGCGTAGAAGTTCCCAACGCTTGTTGCACTTCTTCTCTAATCACGTCGGTGAGGGAAGCGACTTGGGGCTGCGGCGGCGTTGGGAGAAGTTTCCGCAGCTCCTCTCTCACTATTGCGCGGATAGTCTCGCGTAGGCTGTCGGCCGGGATCCGCGTGCTGCCAAAGTCGTTCGCATTGGCCGCGCCAACAAAGTTGCGGTCATACTGCTTAGCACGCATTTCGAGGGCTTTCTCAATGGTGCTGGCTTCGGTCACGAATTCGGCGACGGTTTTGGGCGGATTTCGGACAAGTCCAGCAAACAGTTCCTCCTTCACTCCGCGCATTAAGAAGCGCAACTTCTTTTCTTCCGTCATTTCGGGGTCCGCGCGGCGAAATAGCTGCTTCATCTCCTCAACGAAGATCACGACACCTTCGTTGGGGTGTTGCGTGCGTGTTTCCAACAAAAGGGCGGCTCTTTCTTTCCGCACGACGGTAGTGAAGGTCTTAGTAAACTCGCTTTTGAACTGAGCCCAGTTTGTCAAGGAGCTCTCGTGGTTCTCGAACCAAGTGCGAGCCGAATCTTCCAAGTAAAAGAAAACGTGCCGGAACGTTTCTGCGTCGTCCCACCTGTTGAATTTCCGGACGCGCTCCAGTTTCTCCAACCATTCTTCTGGGTCTTCTGCGGGGGCTCCTCGGAACGATGGTGGTTCCCGGGGCTGCTGCGGGAAACGATTGGCGACGTTGTTTCTTGCACCATGGTGTTGGTTGCAGCGTTCCTTTTCTTGGGGCCCCTTTTGGCATCAAACCGAACTCGGGCGGTAAATCTTGCAGGCGGGGGCTGGCTCTTGTTGGACTGGCTTGGCGGCTTTTCGAGGTTGTAGTGGGCATGAAGGGTGCGTACCCAGCACCTCCACCAGATGTCACGAAGACAAGGACGATGCAGTTGTGTTGAATGAGAAACACGTTTATTGGAGCGAACTTGTGCTCCCCTAACAACTCAAAAGAATACAGAGGCGGCGAAGCAGCGGTCAACAAAGTGACTTGCACAGGCGAGTGTCGTCGAATCGAATGCCCCGGCGTCCGCACTGCAGGCCTTTTATCTTTCGGCGCGCGTGGTTCTCGAAACGTCGATTCGCATCGAGAACATAGTAGATCCAGGAAGATCATTCTGGGCCGTTCACGTTAGATCGGAACGCTCTCCCATCACAACAGATAACGCATGCGGCACAGAAAGAAAGAATGGAACACGCGCTTCCCTTGGCGCAGAGATAACGCAGACCGGCGCAGCCGGGCGGTAAAAGCAAAACACAAATATGCAAACCCAATGTATGGTTCGCGGCAATATGCATGGCAATGCTCCAAGAGTGATAATACCCACCACGCTTATTGACACTTCGAACTTTTCCAAGACCGTTAATATGCTACCTTAAGTGATCTGAAAGATTGCAAGCCATTCCAATTATTGGAGAGATACGGGAAGCCAATCCGTTTTTCGTATGACAAGGAGGTTATACAGAATTTAGGTAAAACGTGTTGGAAAAAATATATTCTGAGGCGTCGGGGTCATTCCACAGTAACATATTCAATCTCCCAGAAACTTCAGTTTCCCTCAACTGATCTTCAGCATCGTGCGCCTCGGAATAATAAATAAAGCGAAAAATCTTCACATATAGTGACACTAATATATTTGAATACGTAAATCCTTCTTTCACCATGAAACGTGTATCGCAACCTTATTTAATTAAAATGAATATCGCAGTGCTGAGACGTATATGCCTGTAGTCTAAAACATGTTTCGATTGGAATGCGGCTGTGGTGGTATCTGTGTGGAAGATTTCGGCGAACCAAACATTCATTTACTGAGGCTTTATTGTATAGAACGTCTCGGGCTGAATGTTAAAATACAGCCTCGGCAGTTTTGTCTATTTGAGACATGAAAAATGCAGCGAACCCTGCTGCCTATTTTCCTTAAGCACGTTAAAGGAAAGCTCTATTGTCTCGTATCGTGTATAACGACACACCTTGCGTTGGCCAAACTCCTGTCTTTTTACAATAGCGATCCATGTCAAGCGAAGAAACTATGTCGCACGCTTGGTTACCTGGGTCATTAATACACCGACAGGAGAACGATTGGTGGCCTTGACGTCCGTCAGCATGGCTGGCAGCGTTTCAGTGGCTTCCAGTTCTGATCGGTTGGAAGACTAAGCAGCAGTACGCGCCCGGCATCTGCTTTTAATAGCAGAGCGCCAGTAGCCCTGCCTTTTATGCAAGGCCAGCCATTGCCCCAAACGTTTGTGTGCATGGTCGATGGAGCCACGTTAACGATGTACCCCTTTGACATCATAAAAACAAATGAAGGTGACGACATTCCCAACGGATGCATAGGACAGAACAAGCTGAACGAGCTGAGTGAGCTGCGCGAAAATTTTGAGTCACAATAGAAATAAAGCTTACAAGATTTAGCACCAAGTGCTTATGGTCATATGGAGGGACTATGCCATGTTAAAAGCAGAAATAACGCAGAAAGCATCATTGCAGCGAAGAAATGAAGTATTAAAATACCGTCAGATTACATACCTCTAGGTATGTCACTATATAAATATATTTAAAATCGAAAAAACAAATGCCCGAAGCCACTATGGAGTGTTTTGCAAAATACAAGCTGCTATATTCAGCCCTCCAGCACTGCAACGTTTGTCATCGAACATGGATGGCTATTTCTATTCTATCTCTTCACAGAAATGTAATCGCGGCGGCCGAAACAAGCTCTTATGTTTGTAAACACACAACAGCATCTACCCACACACCCTAACTCGAATATAATATGCTTTGTTCCGAGGTTGGGCAAGTCATTCTAGAACTGCTTCAATCACTGATGGATTGAAATTCAACACCCACCCCAAGATTTCGTAGTCTGAGTAAGCTTGTATGGAGAGCCCGATTAAGAACAAGTCTCCATTTCTTTCGGTGCATCACTAGTTAAAAGATCGCTGGTTGCAGCAAAAGAAAAACACACACTCAGCAACGAACTTGCTGTAAGGTCACAACCATTGTTTCTTGCGTCAAAAAGATAAACGTCCAAAAGGAAAATGGGTAAAAATCACTTTTAAGGCGAAGTAATCTCAATTAAAACGCAGCAACAGCAATTTTCGCACGGATAGTGTTTTAATACCCGTGTGTAGAAAAAAATCACGATCTCTGTGGGAGCTGAAAGTAATATCTACGAAATAGTAGGACGCTGACCAGGCGGTCGAAATATTTGCCACATAGAGCGCACATGCCACCGAGTACCCAGGCGATAAATAGGCGGTCTAACTACCGAGATGTTTTGGCGGTTGCGAAATGATAAGTGCAATCAAGAACATGAAGCAGGATAAGACACGAGGGGCATGCACAAGGCAAAGAAGCAGTGGGGCTCACAGCCTCTGAAGGTGTGGCTGGCTGGTGTGGGGTGGAAGCTGTGGAACGCACAGAGCTTTCTCGCTCAAAATTTCTACCTCTCAGGAACCTACAATACATTGCAGCAAAGTGATATCTCTCATATAACAAGGAGTTACCTGGGACAAACACCGTGAAAGACTTCGCGGCACTCTACGTAGTTTTTTGTGTATTTTCTAGTGTAACGTTACTGCCCATACATTTCAAAGGGGTAGCGTCATTGGCTGCGTAAGCTGTTTAAGCTACGTGCTAAACTGAAAACAATGCAAAAAGCAAGCCTTCGTCGTCACTATTAACTGTGCTAATCGAATTTGCACTGCACTTTACATTACCACATTATTCCCTTTTACACTAGGCACAACGAGCGGGAAAGTTGCACGTGTGCTACACGTTTGTGTGCGAAGGGGCTGAGGAGCGACTCCACCAACAGTGTCCTGCACGTCTATCCTGTTACATTTACGACACCTGTAATGGTTACGTGAAAACATCAGCGCACGACAACTTCTACATTTAGATCGACACCTTCTCGCCACTTGGACGGGTGTTTTAGCAACTTGTTGTGGTAGATAATGTGGCTAATGGAATTGTTCACTTCTCCCTCACTATTTGGTGCGAGTCATCAGAAAATACCAATCCCGTCGCAATTATCTGTAAAGCGGAGAGAAGAGCATTTTTTACTTATACGTCCCTAGGTACGCCAACGTTTACTTGAACAAATGTACTTCGGAGAAGGTAACCGAGTTGCACTCGCGAATTCCTGGCGTTGACGTTGAGCTTGAAAGCTGTGTTAAACGTGTGAACAAGAGTGTTGTATGTTTGATGATCCAAAAACATGACCTCGAAGAGATCAAGTGGGGTGAAAAATATTTGAAAAAATACCGCGCAAAAATACAACCTTCGGAATTGTGGTAGGAACAGGCTGTGACAGCCACGCAAGTTACCCTACCAAATACCCTGCAGCCACCTCAAATATAACTTTAATATTACTGTAGTTATGAATGAAGGGGTCCAAGAGCGTATATAAACAAAACGGCCGCTCAATCTTTACTGCTTCGCGAGGACATGAACTTTTGATTTTAAAATGTAAAACAAATTATTAATGCCGAGGAAATTTAACGACTTACCGATATTTGCTTTTCATATAATGTAATCTGTAGTCTGTGATTCCCTTACAGAGTTTCAGTAAAAGTGAAAGGCCTTAAATCTCCCAAAATATAATTAATGGGGGGGGTGACATTAGTGCCACCATGTTTTGTCATATTACATTGCAATAAGATTGACAAACTGTCCAATATTTCAAGAAATCTGTCTTTTAAGGTCATCATAAAGAGAATACAATGACTCTGTTTGAATACTAATCCGTTGCCTCCAAAATACTTTACGTAATTAGTTACTGCTGAAGATTGTGCTATCACGTGGTTAAAACTGGTTACGCTCACAAAACGTTTTATAAGGCCCCCAGACAGAACTAATAATATTTATTTGGTTTATGTAAGAGGGAGGATGTTTTCTTAAAGGAAAGCGTTGTGGTTCGTACGGGTAGCTGCCATGCTTGCTCTGGTAATAACCTTTTGCTTGAGGAACTTGCTTTAACTAGAATTGTTATACAGGGGTACCAGACGGAACAGTGAAACTAGTGGAACAAACGCTGTGAAGATAACAAGAAGCGTAAAACTGCTGGTTCGCCATAATAAAGTTTTTCCGATACTTGATGAGAGATATAGATGACTCTTTTTACGGTAAAGGTATAGACTGCCAGTGCATTTAAATTTCGAGAAACGTTTGCTATATCCGTGTTGCATCTAGATATAGGGTTGGCTGCTTATCAAATAAGTAATTGTCAAAACGACTGGCTTTTAAAACTTTACTGTTAAACCTGCATTGGGCGCTCTGATATAATTTTGGTTTAGTTATTACTATGTTTCCTCAAAGTTTTTCTCCTGGCGTTTCAAATAAATCTTGTCTACAGGCCAAACGAGGCATCATTTAGTGAGCGATAATTGATGAAGCGTGAAATTATAAAATCTGTATGGATTGTCAGGCTTCACAATTGTAAGTTTCAATTCAATAACTTTGTTTCTTTGTTAAAATAGAGTTATATAAGTAATGGTCTCCACGCGGAATATTTGAAAATTGGTCAGAAATTTTAAGTACAATGTTGTGGTGTTTATTTTGCTTCTCTACATGGGGATCTCTTGCAGGTGTAAGGATGACGTCATTGCCGATCGGAGTCAGGCCTCTTGTCGCTCCAGCACGTTATTTTATGGATGGCGAGGAGGTGAGCTTCGTTCTGACACTATAAGTTTGTACTAAAGTGGGTTTTCTATTATCGTAGTTTCAGAACTTCTCCGGTAGTACACAGTCTAAGATATAAATGTTTGTATGGGGTACACGTCTACGCGGTACGTGTCTGTCATCAGGTATGTATTTCAATGTAAGCCATGGTGCTAGACGGCTAATGCGCACAGAAGCCCAGGTCTGGAAACCAATATTCGCTGACGTGGCGTTCGGTGTGTGTATGGGCTGTCTTCCGAACGTAGCGTAAAACCCTTTGCCTGTACTTAAAAATAATTATTCCTGCACCACGTGAAATTGGTAAAAATTGGATATAAATTGCAGGTTTCTAATGACGTTTGTGGTCCGGCTACAGTGCGGAAAAATTAGTCTTAGAAAATGTAGATGTATGTAGTGTCTAGGTCTGGACGCGATTACAAGCGAGAACACTACATACAAATGCTTCGGTTGGTCCATGCCCATACCTATTTTAACTGAAAACTACATACCGTGTAATTACGCGCATGCGACGCAGTTACATCCCCGGGGTCATTGAATGGGGACGCAGGCCTTTGCTTACGTTTTTTCGTGTTTAGTCTGTTATGGTTCCAGGAACAATCGCCCAGTGGGAGTGATATGATAAGTATAGGAGAAAAAATATGTATGAAGAAAAGAGGACGAGCAATGACGCCTTTGAGTTATCTCCAAGTATTAGAACAATATAAATGCTCCGAACACGGGAAGCAGCTGAAAGGCTTCAGCGACCGCTGGAGCTGGGACAAAACAGCCTATTAGGAAAGGACACGGCTGACGGGAGAATGAATTTTATCCCTGCACAAGAATTGTTGAATGAAGCGCAAGATCATAGCAGGAGAAATCGCCAGGATGGGCATCTGGCCTCCGAGAAGGAAGCCAGATAGACGCGGCGATCCCGTCGACCATACTATGCAAACCGGGCTGGCGCCGGCTGACGCCGTTTTGTCCTGGACGCGTAGTCGCTTCCACCCGGGTGTGTTCTGCCGACGCAGCCGCTGCCAGGTCGCTGTGACGGCAGATTCAGCGACGCTAACGACAGGAATAACCAGGTGCCTCCGGCTGGCACAGCAACGCTCCCGTAGCACGGGGCTGTTGATGGCCAACAATTCAAGGAAGCCACATGGGATACCACTGTGTAGTATGCAGAGAACCTTTGTGTATTGAGTGACGCCTGGCGCAACCACGACGTCATGCCATTAACTACCGTGCGATGTAATGACAGGGTCACTACTCTGCACCACGACCCTGGCTACAACCACGTTATCGCTACGCAACGTCTACGTAACGTGAACGAAAGTGTCTAAGGCAGGCTCATCGGCTACGAACTTGTAGGCGTTCGAAAATATTGAGGTTCCTTGCATAAGACTATGTAGTAACCTATAGTAACTATTTGGTTGATTTGATATGTATGGTTGAACGTTTTTGAGGAATAACTGTTTGAACATTGTATTGTCAAAGCTTTTCTTTTATTATACTTCTCCTTGCGATGCTTGTTTACGCAGTTCCATATAATGTCCGGCCGTTTCGTATTGAGCAGCGGTGTGAATTTTCTCGACGTAGTTTTATTTTGCTTAGACGAATGAGTGGCTAGTTCAACCTATCATTGGCTCTCAATTTGTTCCTCTGAACTGGTCGAGAAAATCTGCAACGTGAGGTCGACTGAAAAATGGTGTTAATGCGGGGTTGGTGGTACATACTAGTGACCGAAAACAGCACTACGACATAACGAAGCAAAAGAGAGACAAGACTGACCGCTGTCCTAGTAATACCCCACATTCTGCTTGGGAGACAGAGTAGCCGAAGAGCTGTAAGTCTGAAGGTAGTGCTTTAGATTATAGCGCATATAATGGCCGCGTGTGTTTATTTCTTCGTAGGCGTGAGCTGCTGGCGTCGAATATTGTGTTTGTAGCAATATTTATATTGTCAGAAGATGATGATGACGTAAAAAATAATACTAGGACCTCCATACAAGGACGAAAAATTTGTGTGGTGCGTGTTCCTTGCGCGAGCGCCTATGGGCGCCTTGCAAATATAAATAGATCGCCCATCATGTCTATAATTGGCTTGCCTCATGTTTTTTCTGCCCCTACGCCATACTAGTATAGTTATAAATTAGTGACATACACCGGTCTATCAAAGCCGGAAGAGGCTCGTGAAAGAGACCTGGAAGCCGAAAATACTTCATTATATTGAAGAACGTGCCGGGATAGGGGAAATTAAATTTTCTGAAAGCTTTTAGATTAATATTTGTAAATTTGCTGGCCTTATTTTTTAGGGTTTGTAATAAAGGGCCATCACTTGGCAAAGAGTTGAGGCTACAAGGGACATAGTAGTTGCTCATTTGTTCACGGTATATAGAGCACAGCCAGCGTAAAGACAATGATAAAGTGGAAAAAGTTCTACGACAGGAACATCCATAGAACAAAACTTCTTGATTCATACACACTCGATCCCAACAGACTGCTTTGTTGTGGGATAAAAAATTGAGCATACGGAAAAGGAAAAGAGCGTTAACATGGTATTACGTTCAATGCCAAAGGAACCACACGTATCCATATCTTTAAACGAGAATTCAGCTTTGTTCAACAAATAGACAAAAAATAAAAACAATTTGTTTGCACACTTCAAACTGGCAAACCAAATCCACAGAGTATAACAGGGAGCGCACTTTTAGGTGCCGGCTGCAACAGATGTAGGATAACTTATTGTGCATTAAAATTCACAATCGCAAAGTACGCCTAACTACACTACACTTGACCCAGGGGTAGCATGAGACAATACGCAATCTACGCCACTCGAGCAGTGAATAAGACAAAGGCAATGATACTGAATCTCTTTACCGGATTTAGAAAGTAAACTATATTCTTTTTTTATGTCAACTGTTATCAGATCGCTACTACACGAACTGAGTTTGTTGACTGTTATCTGGTAATTATATAGTGCCGTTTTAAACGACGGCGCTTCCCCAAAGTACAGAAATTTACCAAGAAGCGAGAATGAATTGCCGAAATCAAGATTTAAAAATGTTTTTGAATGGTAGCGAAACCTAAAGAACTCCAGTTATTTATGTGTTCGGATATGTATGTTTAGCTCCTAATCCAGACGTTCGACAAATAGGTGGACAGCCAATTACGTCTTAAGCAGAAATACTGCCCGTATACAAAAAATATTAGGTTTAATTGCACTACTATTTAGGGCAATATCTGCGGCTGGGTATTTAGTAAAAGCAGTTTAATCTAGAGTACGCTCTGAGCATGTATAAGAGTCGAAAGTAAACTCAGCTTGAAATTTTAAACAGTTTTTGAAGAAAATTCTGGCACACGCCATAATTGAATCGCACACAAAAACAGAGAGAAAAACTTTCACGAGCATCAGTGTAGAACCATTGTGTGAACCAACATAACTGGGCTGATGGACAGAAAATGTGGTATGCACTAAAAAGAATATTAACTGTACTTATACTACACTGCGACCTATTTGCAAAATTGGATGTTAGGCGGGCAAGCATCAAGGCCGCGCACCTCAGAAGTTTCACGCTAACAAGGCTATTTCACCGAAACCTTTCAACCTTTCAAGACTTCTAAAAGCATGGCTGCAGTAACCTCTTAGGCCCATCATAAAAAAGAGTGGTAGTGCTGAAGTTTATAGGTGAACAATAAATAATACAATTTCAGCAGCTCTTCAGCATGCCTGACACAGTGACTTCATGTTTAGACTTATATTTGGCGCTTACGTTTTACACAGAAACGGAGTTACGAATTGGTTCGAACTATGAAGGTGAGCCCCGCAGAAAGCAATGCAAACCTTACGGCGCAAGCGTTACAAAGAGCACTCCCAGCACACTTACACACCTCGCCGCGTCGCGATGGTGCCGGCGGGCTCCCCTCCCTAATGCGGCGGGTGGTTGTTATTAATGCCTAATACGAACAACCAGCTCCTTTAGGCAAGTTACAGTTATGATAGTAAAAAGGCGAGTGAAATTCAAAATGGACAATGGCAACTAGTGTGGACAAGGGGCCCTCCCCAGAAAGCTGGGGTGAAACATTTGCAGGGCTATAAAAGCCGACACACACAAGCCATTGGGAACGTACACATCGGCAAGGTTGTCTTTTAAGGGTAATTTTTAAAGAAAAGCATTGCTGCTTTCGTCCAGCGTTTTCACAGAGCATGCGCAAGGTGACTCTTTGACCGGAGACACACCCCCGGCGGGACGTGCAGACGGGTACCTGGGACATAAAGGATAATACGGAAAGGGAAATTAGTACACAGGAGATAGACATCCTACCAGTTACGACAGAAGTAAGGAAGTCTTTGAAAGAAAGGAACGGCGGCAAAGCATTCGGTGAAGGCTAGTTAACAACAGACCTCTTGAAGGATGGCGGGCAAATTGTACTAGTAAAACTGGTGAACCTGTACATGCAATGCCTCATGACCGCAAGTGTACCGGGATCTTGGAGGAATGCAAACATCATCATAATCCATCCCAAAGATGATAGGAAGTACTTGAAAAAGTACTGGCCGATCTGGTTACTGTTGGTCAGCTACAAGGTACTTACAAAGGTAATCGTTAACAAATTTTCGGCCACCATAGGTTGCAGTCAACCTAAAGAACAAGCAGGGTTTCGTATAGGTTATGCAACAATAGACCTTATTCACACGATCAATCAGGGGATAGAGAAGTGCGTGTAGTATACTGAACCCCTATGTATAGCCTTCATAGACTTTGAGTGAGAAAGCATTTGACTCGGTCCAAATCTCAGCAGTCATTCAGGCAAACACAAAACCAGGGTGTAGACGAGCATTATGTGAGAATACTGGAGTATATATACAATGAGTCCACAGCTACCATCACCCTCCGTCAGAAGAGCAGTAAAATACCTATAAGAAACGATTCAGACAAGGAGACAAAATCTCTCCGATGTTATTCAAAGCATGTTTACAAGAAGTAGTCAGAACATTGGATTGGGAACAGGTGGAAGTAGGGAGTAATATAGCATACCTCAGTAACCTCAGATTTTTTTATGGCGTTGCCTTGTTAAGCAACTCGTGCGACGAATTGCAAAGCATGCTAATTGCGCTGGACAGAGTAGTACCCTGAGCCTGAAAACTATTATGCGGAAAACTGAGGTAAGGATCAATAACTTCGGCACAGCACAGCGTTTTGAGATAGATGGCGAAGCAGTGGAAGTGCTTAGCGGATACATATACTTAGGCCACGTTGTGACCCCGGATCCCAACCAAGAGGCAGAGATGTTTCCAGGGATAAGAATGGGGTGGAGGGCATACGACAGAAATTCACAGATAATGAATGGCAACGTACCATTGTCAGTAAAGAAGAAACTGTATGACAGCGGCATCTTACCGGCACTTACCAATGAGGCAGAAACTTGGAGGGGCACTGTGATGGTTCAACGTAAATTGGGGGCGACTCAGCACGCAATGGAACGGAAGATGATAGGTGTAACATTAAGGGACAATGAGAGAGCGGAGTAGGTCAGGGAACAAACGCGTTTTAAGGGCATATTAGTAGAACGTAAGAAGAAATGGTCATGGGCAGTGCGTGTAATGGGGAGGCAAGATAATCGTTGGTCATTAAGGGGAACAGAGTGGATTCCTAGAGAAGGCAAGCGTAGCAGGGTGCGGGAGAAAGTTCAATGCGCAGATTAGATCAACAAGTTTGCGGGGATAAATTGGTCACAGTTACCACAGTACTGGGGTAATTGGAGAATAATGGGTGAGGCCTTTGCCCCACAGTGGGTGTATATAGGCTAGCGATAATGATAACTCCGAAAATGTCTCTCACCCGGGCTCGACGAGGACCGCAGTAAGGCTCGAAGAAAAGTTCGAATGGAATAACCAAGAGTAATGTCAAAACTCTCACCCTTAGCGTATGTAAATGGTTTTTTTTTTGGAAAGGAGAAACAGGTCATTAGGAGTCTTGTGTTGCTGATTCCCGCTCAGAATACTCTGTGGACAAAGAATAGCTCTTATTTTGAAATAATTCTGCCAGCACATTAAACTAATAAAGAAAGTTCACGTTTCGCTTTAAAGAAAGCAGACCGCGAATCCATACTACCGATTACTTACAGGCGAGAAGGTTAGCGCTCATCTGAGCACTTTGAAGACGGTCTTCTCTCATTGGATCGATCAATGTAAAGTAAGTTAAAACAAACAAACCCTTGTAATCAAACTAGCATCGTATATCCGAGAACAAACTTGGGGTGAAGACATCCCATCCCGCCCTAAATTCAATATAACAACTGATTTGTTTCGGGAAAGCCATGCCTCGTCCAAACTACCCTTAGAGAGGACCAATCTACCGGTAGAGAGACGTAGAGGAAGACAAAAATTAGTCCCGTATCCGCTTGCTTCTCTGGAATTGTCATTGAAAGGCAATGGTCGTCTGCCGCCCTTGCAACGTAATTATTTTCCTTACTCAGCACTCCCATCAGTTGCGCTCATCGCATCCCGCTCGCTCTTCTCGGAAACAGTTGGATGATGTTTTTAAATGAAATTCCCGTTTCTCCCTTTCAATTGGTCGCGTGCTGTCAGTTGACAAAGACGTTGTGTTTTCTTTCGTTGTTCTTGTTCAGCGTGAAACAGCACATGCGGGATCTGCCTATTTTGCTCGCGTTCTCTGTCTTTTACGATCTGAAGTAAGTGTGCTTTGTTCTCAAGAGTTTTCTCTTGGCACTGGAAAACCAAATAAACGCGTATTTGCACCTAAAAGAAGCGGTACTTGCCTGTTGAGTACTTACCTTTTCAAAACAAATCTTGAAGATTCTCTTTTACTATACACCTCAGACATAGACAACATCCGCCAGCTCTAGTAGTTTTGTATTGTTTTACTTATATCAGATATGTTTTAAGTTATTGCCCATGTTCAGGCAGAAAGCGAAATGTACGGACGGAGAGACGTACACTTGTTGAAACCATTCAGCGCTTATGTAGTCCTCGAAAGAATATCGTCTTAAGCAAAACGATATTGACCTGCCATGTAGAAATATTCATTGCATAGAGTACAAACGCTTAAGAAGCTGAGCTTTAACACTGCGGTTGGTGTTTGTTCTTGTGTGACTGTTGATGTTTCAATGATGCCTATTCCGTCCACAATGCAGAACTGGCACTGCATAAAAAGCTGGTTTTGCGTGGAAGTATATAAGTGGCAAACCAGTGTCGATGTAACGCCTGGACAATGTTAGTGTCCCTCTTTACACAGGCCCGCCCACAACGCCACAGCCTGTGTCACGGTCATCTCGATATCTCTGCTTCACGCACTCTCTCTGCCCCGGCGTTATTGCTCTAGAGGGACCACTTTCTCCACTTAGTTCATAGTGCTGTCAAACCTACCTTTTTTCCGTGTGCATATACGTAGCGCAGGACGAGTCTTCTACATACACAAGACCTCGACATTTGCGCTTTGCCCAGAAATATAAATGTTCCCTTTACATTTGCAGACACATAATGGTCTAGGGATGGGAGAGAGGAGAATGGCCGATGAAACGTAAAACAGGCTGAGCTTTTCAACCATTTTCGGCGGATAAAAGCATAGTTCTCCTTGTCTACTTGCGAACACTAACAAATCAGCGTCTCTTTTACAGTGAATATTGTTGGTACAGCCAGTAGTAGATCGCCGTTTTTTCTATCAGAGTGATGGGTTTTGCTGATTCCTTCATTGAAAAAGAAGTGGCCTTCATCGTAATTGTATATATTGTCCATTTATTTTATCACACATTCTTTCAGCAGGTTTGATACACAACCGCTACTGAATATGTGTGAGCAGGTACCGTTAAATATAGATAATATAAAAACAAGTTCCCCAAAACGGGGGTTTATACAGATTGCCCTCTTGACTGCGCTTCCTCCCTTCCCTTGATCGCATAGTTCCCGAAGGCTGATGCTATCGCTTCTCTGGAGGTTGTGAAAAAACAACGTAACCACCGCTACGTTTGAATGTTAGCTATTCATCGACCGCTGTTATGAAAGTGTGATGCATCCTTTTTTCTTTTTTAGGTCTACAAGATGTCAAGAATTCCCAGAGGAAAATGCATTATAATTAACAACAAGGACTTTGAAGGTCGTTCTACACCACGTCATGGCAGCGACATTGATGTTGAGCGCATGGAGCAGCTCTTCAGTGCTTTACACTTCGATGTAAACATTGGAGTCAACATGAGCGTGAGGGTACGGTAAATGAAGCGTAACCCCTAATTTTGCTCTTTATAGAACTGTAATAACGTTTTTTGCGGGGCATAACGTCTCCCGCGTTAGTAACTCAGCATGTCAAGTCGCCTTTAACTTGTTTTATGAACAACTAAATATTGCTTTATTTTCGGGATTGCTACCAAAAATATCTTCTACTGGTTTCACACGTAATAGATGTGTTCCACAACACTTATTTGACGATGTTTTAACGTACCCCGGTACAGATAGCGCCGCGACAAAGACAGAGGTAAACTAAACTCAGCAAACGAATATACTGGCAATCAATCAAGTTCGCTACTCACGAATTGTGATAGCCTGCGCTATTGTGCTGCTACCGCACCACCATGCCTCTATTACCTACCAACAAATTCGAGACCAAACATAGTCTGTGACCGTGCACATTGTATGAGTAGTACATGTACACCTGATTGTAGTAAATCTGCAATCATCACCATCCACTCACAGGTCCACTCCAGAACGAAGGCCTCTCCCATCGACCTCCAAAAGACGTTGTGCCGCGCTGGTGGAATCCTTTCTCCGTCTCGGGAAACCGCCAATTAGCGCTTCCATTGAAGAATTGGCCTTCTGGATTTTTATATTCGTCCCTTGTTGCACAGTTGTTTTCTGATTGTCATTTTGCCTAACCACGCAGCCAGCAGAAGTCATTTTTTTATTTTATAAACTATGATATATTGAAGTCTATTTAGTTATCTTCTCGGGTTTTCAGGTTCTCAGGGTTTTCAGGTTCTCAGCCTTTCGCCGACTTGTGAACACTTCCTATATTCACACCACTATCCTCCATGCCATGTGCCCCACACTCTATAAATCTGCACGTTCTTTCCGTCCCCACGAGGCCCCCTGTACCACATGCTATGAGAGTGTCAGAAAACCCCAAATCTTACTCTTAATTCTCAACCAACGTATCAGCACTAGGCGGCCGAGCTGGCCAGCTCGGACCTCTCAGTCTAGCGCAGACTGGTGGCGAGGGCCAGTACAGCCAGCGCAGGCCAGACCTTCCCGGACTAGAGGTTGCCCCGAACCCGGGGGCGCCTAACCATCAGTGCCTGAAGCTCGTTTAAATAAAGTGTATTCACTCACTCATTCAATTTATTTACTAAGGCGACATGGTCACGCTACTAATGTCTTTACCGGCAGGAAGAATTCCTTCCGCAATGTTACGTGGCAAGGAGACGTGTATTTACAACTATTTACAAGGCAGGATGAGCTGGGAAGCGTTGAGGTAGCCCTTACCATGAGGTACGAGCCGAGCGTCGTCATTCTTTTCCTCTTCTACTGGTGGCATAGACTGCCAAGATACGTGTTCCCCGGCGGAATGAGCGCTATCTCGGTAATTGGCAAGAATAACCTCTTGGAGGTAGCTGATATGGGTTTAGACGGCCAACAAAGACAGCACTAGTAAGCAAGCTAGTGGAGGAAGATGCCTCCATCAATTCACCCGTACGGCGAAGATGGATTGAACACAGACACTGAAATTTTGGCCGCCATTGACGACGATGATCTGGTTGGTTAATGAACATTGGCCAAAGAACGATGATGTCCCTCCATGCTACGTATAAACATCAAAGTCCCTGACATCATGCCGAAGACCATGGTAGGAAAGTGTCATCGGGTTCTTGACGAGTGGCTGCTAGTCATATCGGCTTCTCTCGGTGGGTGACAGGCAGAGGACGCCGGGCTAGGCAAGGCTCAGGTAAAATTGTCCCCGAGATCTGGGGTGCGTCGACGCAGTTCATAGCTTCATAGGGCTTCAGGAGCCGAAATGACGCTAAGATGCTGGGCTAGCATGGTATGAACACCAAACCCTCTACCAACGCATGCTACATGGCAGCAACACGGATAACATGGATCACAGTTGATGCTGAACTGATCCGTTTACAACAAAGAGATGGGATATATTTACCATTTGGTCACTGCAGAGAGATCAATGCCCTGTGCCCCGGTCTTCGTCGTCATTTAAAGATGCCCGTGCGCTACGCCCCATCGTCCACTTTAATTTGTTCTGAAAATGTTCTACTTTTCAGTGATTGAGGTAGCTTACTTTTCATTATTTCTGACCGTTCGCCGAAAGCACTGCAGCCCATTGGCATTTGGCGCCGGGTTTCTGTGTCGTTGCGATTAGAATAAACCACCTGTCCGAGGAAATTATATTTTTCTTCTTAGCGCTTTCTCACAAATGCTGAATAGTGGCACTTTGGGAATCTCTGTTGAGCCTTACTTTGGATTTATTCATATTTGCTTTTAATCCAAACATCCTGCTTTCGATTTTTATATTCTCACTCGTTGTTTGCAGGAGCTCTGCATTCTCGTATAGTAAGATTCTGTATTTCGGAAGTCTCAAATGTCGGTACTAATCACCATTCATTTGTAATCGTGTCGTTTCCTAGTCAAGCTTCATGAATGTCCAATCAGACAATCTATGCATGGTTTGGGCGAGATGGTATCCCCCTGTCACACATCCCTACGAATGGGGAATTCGTCATTTGGCTTGCGAAGGATTGCCCTGCTCGTACAACCTATATAAATGTGTTTAGGAGTCTTATGTAGGGCTTTTTATCCCCTGTACTTTCATTACTCCAGCACCGCTACGCGCCACACTGAATCGAACGCTGTTTGGTAGTTCATATATGTCATGTAAGGATGTTTATGATAGTATGCAGATTTTTGTATCACTTGTTCTACGACGTCGATGTAAAACCTCGACAAAAGAACAGAGTCCAGTTTCATAACCTTGTGCCGAAGGATTAAAAAA
This sequence comes from Haemaphysalis longicornis, assembly GCA_013339765.2. Lineage (NCBI taxonomy): Eukaryota > Metazoa > Arthropoda > Arachnida > Ixodida > Ixodidae > Haemaphysalis > Haemaphysalis longicornis. The sequence continues at coordinate 30,422,955 of CM023448.1, read as the reverse complement.
AACACTCAGAAATATATAAAGACAGAGGAGCGGTCACGGATTACGTATGCGGTAAGATGTAAAGCTAGAATAACAGAAAGTAGACGTCCCATAGTGCGTACTGGTAGGCTGCAGGAATTTAACGGCAGCAAAAAATATGTGATGGCTGTCGCAATGTTTTCGCCACCTTGAACAAACCCGTTGCATGGAGTCTTGAATACCTGATGCCGGGCAATTTTATTTGCTTTTTAAACAATTTGCGAGTGAGCCCCCTTGGTTGAGGCTCCACTCAGCTTCTTATTAACTTCGTGAAAATATCACTCGTAAGTGTTACTGGTGTATCTATGCTCTTCATTTGCTTGGCGGGATAAAATTGGCGAGAGTACGAGCTAGCGTGTGGCCACCGATTGCTTGGCGGCTGCAGTATATCATTTATTCATGAGCATGTATTCCAAAATTGTGGTCTCTCTTCTCATCATCCACGAAGTAGAAAGAGAGACAGTAGTCCCCGGTACCCGGCTGTTATTACCACAGGTGTCGTACGTAAGTGTGCTATTCAAACTCTATAGCCCACGTCTGCGTACATTGAAAACTTGCCGGGTGCCAGTTTTTTATCTGTCGAGTCAATGAATTCACAGCGCTGACCAGTGCAACTGAGGTGCCAAACATCTTGGAGTAGCTGTGCCATGAATTCTGCTCCCGTGTGAGTTTTGACAACTATGAGGCCAGAATGACAAGTGACAAAGCTATTAAGAACTTCGTAAAAACCTTCGTTTCAAAACAAGCAGATCAGTAACCCTTAGAATGAACCGTCCAATGTCTTCCAGATAAGTGAAGCGGGAAACGCTCAAATGAATACATTTCCATCTGGTGAGATGGTAAGATTGGTACGCGAACCGGCAGGAGAAAACCAGGTGATTTTGCGAACAGTGTTTAAAAATACAGGCATCCTCAGCAAGCTTAAGATTTCTACTATATTTGTCAGAAAATTTATGCAAGTAATATTTGGGCGTAGGCTGGCAAGTATACAAATAAGTCACAGATGTCCAGATGAAGTTAATCACGGCTGACCCCAACGGTTAATTTCCGGCAGTTGGTCGTTCCAAAAACCGGGTGCATACAGGCAGAGGAAGAATTATTTGTATAGGTAGTCGCTACGACGAAAAGTGATGTATATGTAGCTGCAGGCAATTTTGTTGAAAAAAACCTATGTCCTTTTACCCTATGTCCTTTTAGGAAACCGAATTAAGAAAAATGTTAATTTTTCGGCAACACCAGAGCAGTACACGGTAACTATGAAATAAGTATGATCAGCTTTGCCGGTGGAATTTCTATATAGTTGATATTTATCGTCATATAGTTGATATTTATCATCTGTAATCAGTGTCTGTAACGAATTGTTTTGATCAGCGGTTCCAGCAACCAGGACATCCTAAGAGATTTCATAGTTTCTCAGCAAATAGCTGGGATGGTGTCCGTGGCCCAGTTTCATGTCACCCGTATATTTCTGGCTCTTCCGTAGCAAGCCTTTACGCACCTTAAAATTAGATGCCTCATTATGACCTTCGCCCACCTGCCCGCGCAATTCTGCTACTCTTCGTTTTCGCACCCGTGCTGCCAGGGCACGTTATGATTGCTATCACTAGGGTTTTAGCGTGATGGTAACTTGATAATTCAACATTGAAATTTCCTCTTGTTTGTAAATGAGGGAAATGATTTCCACGTGGTTATTTTTCCCGAAGCTAGGAGTTTCTATGATGCATTACCGTCACTCGACAACTATCTGATTCCCTCTTGATACCTTCCCTGCGGAAGATGTTTGCTGGTGTAGAGGTCGCAATAAGCTTGTATTTATCATTTTTTTTGTTTCGAATGCTTTCTAAACTGTTATTCCGGCGAGCCTGAACAGCCCATAGAAAAGCACACTTTGTTACAGAGCCACAAATGTTCATTAAATCAACAGCCCATACTTTGTCGCATGGCTTGAACACAGTATGTTTTATAAACCTTGGAAAAGACCAATCGCATTGGCCTTTCACATTGAATTTTGTAGTATGTGCAGTTTCCTTCATTGCTCACTAGTAATATAAAAGCACAAGAACTTGGTGATAGAGTTCTAGCCAGTCTGTTTGTTTCGTCAGATGCTATTGGAAAAGTGTTTAGGCTGATAGACCAAAGGCCAGATAAATAGATGAACTCGATAATTTCAATTGTTCATGGTTCGATACTGCTTGATTACATGCCGACGTTACATGTGGTTGCAATGTGAGTTCCCAGTGGCGTCTACAAATGGCGTCAGTTTAATTCTGTAGTTTATGAGATCTGTTTTCCCAATTTCATTCAGCAAGCATAGTCATTGAAATGCCAGCGGTTCGCGGGGTTATGTTTCAAGGATATTTTCAGCAGATAGTCTGAATTCCAACCAGTTTGTTCGCGTGGTTTTTTGCTTCCTTCTTTCTAGGCTTGTAGAGTAGCAGAAATATTTTTTTCCATTCACGCACAGGGGTACTAGTAGATGTATACGCTACAGCCATATTACGTCGGCGTGAAAAAAAATATTGAACATCCAAAGACCGCTATATTTCCAATAAACGGCCCGAAACGTTTAATTGTCCGAATTTTACTTCGGTATACGCCCCGAGCGCTGCTTGAAGAAGTTGCCATAAATTCCCTTAAGCTGCCCTGTTTTTCAAACGAGTCACGGGACGCCGTAAATTAAAGGCTTGCCCCTTAGAGTGAAATAAATCAGGAAACCTTGTAACTGGGTATTGCATAATACAAAATCGAGAAAACAAAGAAATATACTAAAATAATCGGCGATTGAAGAATGCACTGCATACGCATGGTTCACCCACACCTTTTTCTGGGAAGAAGACAGTTGCAACACAAATTGAGGATACAGTTACCACAGCTGTATTTACTTGTAGTATGCTGTTTATGTCGAATACAGGCAACCAGCAGCTGATGATAGGCGCCAAACTTTTCTTACTTTTACAAATTCACACAGGACATTAATTATTCTCGGCAAGGATTCTTTGGGAAGAACTACTACCCACTTTCTAAGCATGGGCCCAAAACCTACGTTTAACTAGAAGTCATCAATCTGTACAAGCTGTAAAAACGGTCACTACTTGCTAGTCACGCTGAAGTCGGGCACGGGCGAACCAGTTATTGGGCATTTGTTTTCTTCTCACCAGCTTACGCAATATATGCTTGATCTTGACAGTTAAACAGCCAATTTCCCAATAATTTTTTCTGTGCGCTACCTATGCCAAAGCATTAAAATAATACATCGCGTCCATTTCAGCTAACACGAAGGCCTATAGGTATTGTTACAATATAAAACATGCTCCTTTTATATTTTGTACAATGAATAACATGAAGTAATTTTTGTTTTATTGCTGGGAACAGCCAGTGTCGCGCTAATTATTCCGTGCATTACGCAGGAAATGAAAGATATGCTGGCAGCTGCTGCAGAGGCCCAGCGTTACGAGAGCTATGATTGCCTTGTCGTCATCATCATGTCGCACGGAAGACCAGGTGAAATAGAAGGCTCCGATGGCGAGTACCTCCATCTCATGAACGACGTGTACAGCCCGCTTCAATAACCAGAATTGCCCTGAGCTGAAAGGAAAACCCAAGATATTTTTAGTGCAAGCTTGTCGTGGTGGTGAGTAATTCTGACCTCTATTCTATCTTCTGGCTGCCGTCTGCGATATTTTAGGCTGGCAGATGGTAATGAAGTTTCAGGGAAACCAAGTTACTGTGAATGAGAAAATAATTCACAGTTCACAACTGTTTACATGTTGTAGCGGAATCACAAAGTGCGACGCGCTAAATAACATACTAAAAATGCCTAGGAACATCTACTGAGTGTAACTAATATGGTTGATTCTTCATAAACAAACGCTAAAACGAATAAGATAAAGTTCCCCTCCTTTGTCTACTGCGCCTGTATAACGCCACTTAGGTTATTTCGGAAGTGTCTGTAGTATTGGTTCCGTAACTTACAGAAGAGGAGAAGGCACTTCGAGCTGCTCTTGGTATATGTGAGACAACCGTCCTTATGTTAAAGTGGTTCTTACTGCCATCTTGCTTTTCGCATGCTATCTCAAAGATTATAGCTTTAATAAATGATGGTGCTGAAAATAGAAGTGATGATAACCTGTACTTTCAAATGAAAAAAATAGATTCACCATATAGTTATGCCACCTGTATTCTTTGGTGAATTCAGTAATTGGTAAGAGGAGGCTGTGCGACCAAACCAGGACTTTCAAACAGCTGTTCTGTTTTACATATCCGTAAACATTTTGTAGGAAGAACTCAGAATAAAGCTGTAATTCCTGAGTAGATTTTGGTCTGATATTTATAGAATGCACACGTATCAGCTGAATGGTCTTAGTTGTTTCTGTTTTAAACAAAATGATCACTGTAAACGCACCGCTGCACACTTCTCTACGTTTCAACATAATAATTAAATCGATTTTTAAAACCTGCTTTTTCTGTTATAACCCTAATTCTCTACTACGTGTTGCCATAAATATAAACACCGCTTTTGGCTCTACCAAGAAATTCTGTCATGAGTGGGAGAACAACGAGGTAATATCGCTGTCCCTCATCACAGCCGCGTCTGCGCGACCGGCTACGGGAGCAACAAAGAAGGAACAGATGGAATCGGATGCCATTCTCGGAGAACAATGTGGTTGAGCTCTGTGAATTCAACGGAAATTTGCACGTCTCCTGAGTGCGTGGGAACGACCCACCATTGGCGCGCACCCTTTGGTTGGCTCTTCGACTGGAAAGATGACTCATATTTTCTCCATCCGTTGAGTTCTCGTTTGGTCTTTTCATACAACGGAATGGGAACTCGTCGGGGCGAGCTAAAGGCAAATGGCTTGGTTCTGTCTTGAAGACGAATTAGGTGTTCTCCGTCCGAGACAGCGAAGACGGACGGAAATTGCTGTCTTAGGCTTGATGACACGCTGAACGTTGTTGATGCAGGTAATTAGCTGCAGTTCTTCAATAGGAGGCTTTCCAAGAAGTGGACAACGAACTTCATCAAGAACGTAGATATCTTGAGTTGTCTGGCGACCTTGATACGATAGCTGTAATCGAGCGATTCCCTGTATTGCCAAGGTTCTCCCTTCAGGCCCGTGGAGCTGTCGGCGTGGTTTAGACAGAACTGACTTTCGCTCTAGTTGTGTAAAATTTCAGGCGCTATCACGTCTCGTTAGCGCCCGTTTCAATCTTCAATTTCAGGGTGACGCCCTTGCATTATTTCTGTTGCTCCCTAGTTTTTGTCGATGAATAGCTCACCGTGCCCAGGAATCCACTTTCGGTTTCAGCTTCTTGTGCATGAACTGCGTCTACGCGTTTGCAAAGAAAAACAATTGCGTAGTGGCCGTTCTTCAGACCCGACTTGCATTTCTCATTCCATGCTGGGCAAGCAGATCGGGGGTGACTTTCTCATCCGAACCAATTGCAAAACGTGGTCACATACTTCTTAACAGGCGCAGAGGATTATCTAGTCTTCTACTACTAGAGCCAGAGAAGGGCTTCCTAGAGCCTTACGACTTCTTCTGGTCGGCAAAGCCTACATTGTTGGCGCTTGGTTGGGCTTGATTCAGCTCCGCCTGTTGCTGTTGCACCGTTTCGACTTGCCGCATTGCGTATAGGGCTTTCTGTAACATCAGATCTTGGTCAAGTTGCAACTTGGCGGACAGCTGTCTGTCTCTGATGCCGACGACTAACCGATCACAGATAAACTCTTTTGCAGGCTGCCGTACTCGCAGTGTTTGGAAAGAGCGTGAAGGCATGCGGCGAATTCTTCTACAGACTCTGTCTCCTGTTGTACTCGAGTGTTGAAGCGCGTTCTTTCAAAGATGACGTTGGGACACGGAATGAAGTATTTGTCAAATCGTTTCCATCACAACTCTGAACATTTTGGAGTCCTCACCTGTGAAGTTGAAGGTGCCAAAGATGTCCTCAGCCTGGTCACCCCTACTATACAGCAGGTCGTCGACTTGCTGTTCTTCAGGCTGGGCACTGAGACCAGAGGAGGTACGAAAACGTTCGAAGCGTTTCTTCCATTTCGGGCACTCGTTGTACGACGAGAAGCAGAAGGCTTCCGAAAGTTGTATCGTGAATGCGCATGGGAGCTGCTGCTGAGGTGGGTGGCGTGGCAGTCGGAGTGGCGGCCCGTTCTGTTTGCTGCGTTGTTAAGGTTTGATGCCGTTCCAGGCGGATTCCTCCAAGCGACTTAGCTTACGGATGATCACGCAACACTTCTGACACCATGTTTAATACGACCAAGGAGGTTAAAAGTTTGTTAACCTCCTTGAATACGACTTCGACTGGTTTACGCAGTTTCGAACAGACGGGTGACTCCAGCTACAGCGACATGGTTTATTACCACTCAGTGTTTATAATTTATTTGTTTATTTGATACCCACAGCGCCATAAGGCATTACAGTGGGGGGAATACAACATGATTACAAGACAGAACACAAGCTCAATTGCAGTAAGTACAGTACAGCCTAACCAGCTAGTAGCAAGTTCACTCAATACACAATGTAACGCAGATTGACAAAATGTCACTCAGTGTTTTCTTTTTCGTTCTCCAGGCGCGCTGGTAGCAGCTCCGAGGCGGCCGGCCGTACAACAAAATGAACAACCGATTTTTTTCTTTGCCTAACAGGAGTTCAATGCACGACGCGGCATGATATCCCCGCAAGCCCCATTTGCGAGAATGGCAGCATAATGTTCTCATTATGACCATGCGTACACGTACAGAAAGAGAATACTGGGAAGACAGTTGAAATTTTTTTCTTGTTCAGTGCATAATACTGGACGAGCTACAACCTACAAATATAATTATAAATCCCACTTCAAAGCGGTTGCGTTTGCTTCACAGTATACTTCTTGCCGGAAACAAAGAATCTTTTATGAACATTTTTCTCGGTATGCAGGTGCCGAGGCACTTGCGCAGGTATGGTTGTCATTCTTGTGACGCTGTAGGCCTGCTTTGAACTTCCTAGTAGCCGGGATGCAAACACTAATTTGTGTTTGGCTTAAGAAAGGCTTTTTTGCCCTCGTAATTGCAGTGATTTGGGTACGTTCAAACTGACAACCAGCTTTTTTACCTGTCCGAGCACTGGAAAAAGACCTGAAAGACCACTACCCAATATTCTGTCGTACGAACTCATTTTGAAACAAACATTTGTCCTCTGACCAGTAAGTGACGGATGTATACATCACCTTTGTTACGAAGTCATCGCGGCAAGATTTGAGCGCCAGGGTAGTTTGGAGGTTAAAGCCTTTTTAATTAAGTTGGTAAGGCGGGTCTTTAGATTTCGGGGAAATCCCGTTGCAGGTAGAAATCATCATTTATAGCATTAGACAAGGAACATGATGCCCATGGATTTACTCACCAATAGTCTGCAAACTGAAATGCAAAGCCTCACCCACACTCTGTATTACCACTACTTGCGTAACAAGATAAAACCCGTCTCACGGAATGGCGTTTCGCCTCAGCAGTGGGCATGCTAAATTTACTTTGGAACGGAGCACGTGGTTACCACCTGATGACGAAGTCTGGTCATTTTAGCTGCGTACTAATGGAAGGGAAGACAGAACGGAGTGCTAGTACTATAGAATGATGTGGTTCAAACACATACCATCAGCGCAATGAACAGAAAAGTCGACATTCATCCGTTTAGGTGGAGAATGGCCATAAAATAATCACCGTTTTTCGTTTAGCGCATCGCCAACTTCCAATCCCGAGAATGCGTGTTGGGGGTCCCAACAGTCTCAAAAGTGCCTTACGCCGAAACCTAAATGCGAACGATGCAGGCTAATTGTTTTTCATTACTTTTCTTAGTTCCGCAAGCCTTCCTACTTGCTCCGCTGGCACTGATATTATTACGGTTTCTTCACAGTGTAACAACCAGCGGCAATAAAGCTTACTATGAGGATAGGATGGTTGGTCTGCCTAAGAACGCTAACATCGGTACGCTAACTCGGCTCTGCTGGTCAATTCCTGCGATTAAAATGATCATCGTTTTCTTGTAGCCGCATTTGGCGACGCGTTTTGAAGTAATTCCTCGTACAGAGCATTGAAGGATGAAAATACCGCTTTTTTTTCAAGTACTGCTCCAAACGAACAGCGAAGCTAATCATGCTATTTTCTTTGACAGGGGTTCACCAATGTCACTGATTTAGGATGTATGCGGTACCGTTTTGAGTGGCTGTACGTCGGCTTATTTGAGATGTTTTAATTCAACAATTTGTAGTATGCTACCAGGTTTCTTTCGAGCAACAAACTTCTATTAGTGGTGACACCGGCAACATACCCGTCTGCTGAGAAACAAGATAACTTGGTTATGGCCAACATTTTTTAGCTTGAGGTTGACAATTCGCATTGCAAGGGACCACCCGTTCACAACCCACATGACAGGTGGAGGACCACTGAGGGCACACATTAGGCACCCTACACGGTTGTCTACCGTTACCTTGCATCCCTGCCTTCAACCGACCACAGGTATAATTTTGTAATGTGGTTGCCGCTCACAAGTGGAGCTTTCATCGAGCATATGCACCTGCGACTAGGCCCTCGTCACCACGTTGGTGACTGTTACAGCCACAATGCACCTAAACATTCCGGGGAATAAATTAAGCGGACCTTCCCCTAGTGTCTTCAACAGCTCTCCCTAGTCTTTCTATATCAGGCTTACAGAGACCGGTCCACATCACATAGTTGAATCAGCAACCACGTCCAGTTCTGCTGGTGCTGGTATAATACCACAAAAGTCAATCGTACATTCATTTTAAGCTTTCAAACTCGACGACTTCAACCGCTTCAGTATTGACAGCTATTCCGGAGGCCCTTCTATTGATCCAGCGGGAACCGCCAGAAAAAAAGGCTGCGCTCTGTGACTCGAGGCCTGCTCTTCACTGCATCCAGTGTGCCCTCCGCCGCGGACCCTACGAAGAATTCGTGGCTGAAATCCGCCGCTTATAAGACGCAGTAGTCAGGCATGGGCATGATATTGTTTTCTAGGGCTGCCAAGCGACTGTGGCATTACTGGGAAGGAAACTGCGGATAGACCGGCTCATGGCGCCCACGAAAAGTGCAAGGTTGACCTGCATCCCTCTATCCCGCACTGATACAGTAAGGCCGCTGCGGTCCATGGCCCACGAAGTCACTCTCGCTAAGTGGAACACAGCAGACTTCTTGAACGCTCGTCTTTACTCGCTCGACCCTGTTTTGCAGGGTCACCTACCCAATAACAACGTGCCACACTCGGACGTCACCTTACCTTGTCACCTGGGCTAGGTGTGCTTCACGGTGCTTAATCCTAATGCATGGAATGGCCAACAGCCCTGCTGTAATGTGTGCGCCATAGACGAGACGATTGAACACCTTCTGTGCCGTTGTTACCGATTAAGAAAGCCGAGGCAACCGCTCTCCACCGCACTTTGCCGACTCGACGACCACCCCTTTACAGTACAGACAATTTTGTGTCATAGGCGTTGTCCGTCCCAGCCCGAAAAGGCAATAAAAGCCTTACTTCACTTTTTAAAGGACACGGGCCTCTTTGAACGATTGTAGGGAAACTACTACAGTGCAGTGCCCTTAGTTCACCAGTTTTGTCACTGTACATGCTTAGTTTTGTGCATTTCCTGGTTTTGTGTGCGTCCTTTGTTCTGCCTTTGTAGTTGCCATGGTGACACCTTGTGTTTTTCCTCATTTTCTTCCTCTTATTTTCTCGTTTATATGTGCCGCTGTCCTGTCTTTCCGTTCCTTACTCCTATCCCCTCCCCCCTCAGTTGGGTAGAACACCGGACAGAATCCTGGTTAACCTCCCTACTTTCCCTGTACTTCTCCTTCCTTCCTTTCACTGGCTTCCAAGCATCGACACGCAGCAAACAGTTTTTTCAAAAGAGTAATTGTCCCGCAGTGCTCCTCTTACCCCTCATTTGTCTCTCACCTCACAACTGAGAAATACGACCCAAGGGCAAATAACTGAAACGTTCGTTTGTAACTGCACCCGACTGTAAGCGCATCATTACATTCCTGCTCAGGGTCCTGAAAATTGATCGCCGCTGCGCAGTCTTAGCTACTGGAGCCGACAAATCGCTGCGCACCCAACAACGTGGCACATTTCCTGTGCCACAGTTGAGTTCCACTTTCAGTTTTCCGTAATGACACTGAACCGCCTCTTCGCAGAACGTTAAGAAATATTATAATGTCCCTGACCAAGGTAAGAGAAAAAATCGCGCTTGCTAAACTTCAGCAGCTGCCATCTTTTGAAGACCTCCGGCCCCAAAAAGGGCTGAGTTTGCTCTGATAATGTCTCGGAAAAGCTCTACACCGTTAACTAAACTGGAAGCGAGTTAGAGGGGATGTACAGTTGTTCCAAGGGAATAAAATTTAGTTGCTTTTTTATGGACCTTCCCGATTACTTCTAAACTTCTAATCTTCCATAACACGCTCTACTATTTAGAATACTAGATCCATACGGTACGAATAGAATACGAATTCTTCTCACCTGAGAAAATTTCTGGACCTTTCACCTAACGACAAGTGCACAGATAACCGACATTTTATAAGGTGTCTCGTCGCCCCACGACATCAATCAGAGCACATGGCCCCGAGTTTGAAATATCATGCAAGAGCCCATCTTTTAATAAAGGCACCAGGCTTCTTTATAGTCTTAAAGAGGGCGCCAGCCTTACACTTAATAAACGGTTGGCGATCAAAAACAGAAATTACATTGCGCTGTTCAGTACTCCTGGGGAAGTTCAAAAGTTCTGAAGATTTTATCAGGCACAGCCCCGTAATAGGAAAGGTCCAACTGCACAAGTAGTGCCGTATCTTCGTTTGTGTATAATTAGCATGTATCCTTGGATTGCATTTTCATCTTTAAACAAATATCTGGTTGGGCGCACCATTGCGACAACCTATCATTTGGATATATTTCAGGCTTAGGTGACGTTTTTAATTTAACGGAACATGCAAGTTGAGAGGAGAGAGGTAATGTGGATTCCTGTTTGAATACGTAGCGCCATTCCTTTGCCTCTAAGAGTTCGCGCGTTTTTTTGTGAGTGAGAAGCAAAACAAAAAGATTCCCTGGCATTTGGTAGTGTTACTTAGTGTTTGGAGTCTTTGATTTTTATCCTATTTTTCCAGAATGGCAAGACAACGGAACGCCTGCCGTTTTTGACGCTGCGGACACTAGCATTTCCGTGAAGAATTCAGCCGAGAAGTCCGACTTCTTGCCCCCATCCGACAAGCGCATGCCTTCTTGGTCCGACATGTACTTCGCCTATGCAACTATTCCCGGCCACCTGGCATATCGCGAGCCAGATATGGGGTCATGGTTTATTTCCTCTGTCTTTAATGTATTTTGCAGTAAGGCCTGTACAATGGATCTGCAAGACATGATGCGTCTTGTTGAAAAACAAGTTACAGAGAGGTTTTTGGACGACGGAAGTAGGCAAACAGCCACAACCAGTACCGTGGCATGGACAAAAAACTGTATTTTAACCCAGGACACTTCAGGGAGTGCACTCTGGAACCCTTATAACGGGGTTTAAGAGTTCGTTGTTACGGAAAGTGTTGAAAGAGTTGATTCTGATCCTCACATTTCCCAGGTGTACGACCATTGGTTCTATTGTCCTTGAGCCTGATAAAAAAAGGTGTAAAATTGCAGGGATAAAAACCATGCGAAATCATCATCACTTAGCGCTAACGGGCACCATAAAGCAAAGAATAACGCCCAAACAATAAAAACCTCCATGGTTTTGTTCTTACATGCCCATCGTCGCCCGTACTCAGCTGCGAAATGGCCTTCCCTCTTACTCAGCCAAGATGGGGACGCAGTGTGCTCAGATATTTTACTTTGATTTCCCTTCTGAGAGATTGTTAGCTCTATTGCTTTCGGACTGGCAGCGGCTAAGCAGCACTATTTCCTACACCCCCCCCCCCCCCCGCACGTGGCCTCCGTAGCCACCTAATATTGCCCTAAATCCCCAAATATACATGTGACACATGAGGCTTGTCACTACACTAGGTGGCTTTCCTCTAAGTGAGACAGGAAGCAAACAAGGCAGCCGAAGTTGTACATTTCAGATCACTCATATTTTGTGGGATTGTCAGAGGTGTCATCGTAGGAGGTACTGTTATTTTATGAAACTCAAAGACATAGCACCGTTTTATCCCCAGTAGGTGGCGAAATCTTATAAATGCACAAAATTGTTGGGTTGACAAAAGAAGTGCTGTATTTTCCCCGAACATACCAAATTAACTTCACGACCACCGTGGACGATGGCCCTTCTTTTATACCGTTAACAAAAATTTTTGCAAGCGCCACCCAACTGGCGAAGGTGTTGTTTTGTCAGCTCCTGTATTACACTTGCCAACACGTTGCCATACCCTCACGTCAGAAAACAAGGTGAAAGGGATACTAAAGGTGGCAAGCAAGATCGCCGGTATCGTTAGAGCATGGTGCATAGAGTCCAAATACAGCATTTTTGGGAATAACAGTTGTTTAATGACGCAGAAAACGCAAGTAACGTGAAAAACAGGCGACGATGCCCCGTACACTTCTGGGTTCTCCGGTTTGTGACGTCAAAGTGGTGAAAGCCGAGAGCTCATTGGCGAAGAATCTATAGATAGTTTTATGAAATCGGTAGTAAGCATTTGGTAAAACAGGCAAAAAATGTCAGAAATGTGAAACGACGGTTTCTGAAAGTACGGTTACAGAGAGTACAGTTTCTTACGTCACAAAAGTGGTGAACAGCGAGAGCTCATTGGAGAAGCTCTATGGATGTTATTGTGAAATTGAAAGATAATAAATGCTTGAGCACCTGAAAGGAAACGCTAATCAAAGCTTTCGGTGACCTCATCGTATCTCAAAAGCACAGAGTACAGGTTTTGTACGCCGCGAGACAGCCGTCTTGCCTCACTATTCAGTCAGCCATGATGGTTTCAGTTTATTTTTGAAATGACTGGCACTCAATTAAGTGGATAACCTACGACAGAGGCCACCGGAGCATCACCTAGCAGTATACCCTGCAGGAAACAGCTAAACTCGCTTTATAAAAAGGGGCAAAAAGAACAATTCTTTTTAACAAGGCAATGCACAAGGTAGTTAGGTTAGCCGCCGGAACTTCTAAATTTCGGTTCTCCACGTGCGGAAATTGCTATCGGCAAAGCGTTCCCGTGCCTTTTTTATACATGTTCGCCCGTGAAATGAAATTTACTGCAAGTGGTTAGCTGACGGATCCGTCGTTCGTTTCTGTTGGCCTGGAACCACCGTTGATAATCCGTAAGCGCGTGTTGTAAGCCCCAGTTTCAGGGGGAACAGGACATTAGGCAATGACGACGAGACACGGCTGCCGCGAAAAAGTGTTTAGTTGAGGCTTGGTGCCGCTAGGCGAGCGAAGGTGATATGAGATGGGTGTGATCGCCTGACGAGGGGAAATGAACTGCGCCTTCCGGGAGCCCGGGACACTACGAGCTTGGTACTCGAAACGACAGTTGTTGGTTGTAAAGAGGATTTGCTCGTAGCCGCCTGGATGAGGTCTGGGAAACCGGAGGAGGCAGGCACACCGGCAGCTCGAGCATCTAAACACGTTTCCCATTCCGTAGGTAAAAAAGTCTAAGCGTCCATTACAGCCCTCTCGGCCACAAAAATGGGTCGTAGTCGGTCATGGTTTCGAGACGTAAAAGCTACCATTGCCAACGCTTAGGCTCTAGAACGCGGCAGGTGCTTACTGTGTTACCCTCCTACTTTTTGACGAAATTGACGACGTCGCATATATGAAAGGACAAAGGGTGAGAGAAATGGCAGCTTTGTTTCTTATTCCTCCGCAAACACCGCATTGTTGAACAAAAGTCCTGAAAAGTACGAAACGCATCATCTTTCCGTTACCACAAAATGTTTATTCAGCCTTTTGTGTCCCTTAGAGACTGGTGCGTTCTAAATATAAAACAGCAATATTTTACCGTCTGAGAGGATTATAAAAACTGAAGGGTCAGTTTTTACTGGAACCAAGTGTCCCCAATCCTTTGTAACCGAAAAAACACGACCTATAGTAAAAAAACGTTTTACAATGAAGTGCCGGTACTCTCGGGTACAAAGTAAAAGAAATAAATGCTTTGAATGTGAGCCTAAATCTTACAGCCTGTTTTATTTTGACTCGTAAAAACAAGCTAACGAGCAAAACACTTACTATTTTCAGAAAGCGCAAGTTTTGCTGCATGTGTATATTTTTCATTGAAAACGCCATGAGGATTGCGCGGGACGATGACACAAATAAGAGACACAGAACGCTAGCGAATGTCACTCTAACGAAATTTCACTGTAGCGAAGTTTTTGTGTGTGAACATTTTTAATGGTAGCATGTGTTTCTGCCAAACAGCCGCTTTCCTCTTTTACTCTTGATAAGTTCAATAAGATACGTTAATTGAGACCGCAATGAAGTTCTCCCCTGTTAAATGCAGACGGCCCACACTTTTTCGTCTGTGCATCCATTAGCAATGACAGGAACTGTTAGTAAATATGGGTGTAATGATACGGCTCATGGTTTTAGTTGAATTGCAAAGTTCATCGCAAGTGTGGTTTTTTTGTGCTCTATTGCAATGTTATTTACACTGAATGTTTTTCATTTATTCGGATGACTTAGTGTGGTACAGCAACATCATCCCGCCATATGTATATTGTTTTTCTGGTGTCATCCTTTCGCTTGCGTTGTTCAGAAAACACGATTACTGTTCGTTTTATTGCTTTTATATTATGGTACGCTAAGAATATGCCACATATGTATGACTATCATCATCATCACATCATCAACAGCCATCTATGCCATGCAGGGCACAGGGCTCTCCCTTTATTCTCCAATTAGCCGGACCTGTGCTAAACTGCAGGCAATTTATCGCCGCAAATTTCTTGATCTCATCTGCCCACCCTTTCCCGCCCCCCTGCAAAGCTTGCCTCTTCTAGGGGTCCACTCTGTTACCCTTAATGACCAACGGTTATCTTGCCTTCGCATTACATACCTGCCCACGTCCATTTCTTCTTCTTAATCGCTACTAATATGTCCTTAACACGCGTTTTTTTTCCTGACCCACTCACTCTCTTCTTGTCCCTTAATGTTACACCCATCATCTTCCGTTCCATTGCGCGCTGTGTCCGGGACAACTTTCTGTGACAACGCAATCAAGGCTGCACAGTCGACCACGCATTTCGCTACGCACCTGATAGTAGGCAAAACAAAATAATTGGCTGGCGGTAACCTCAGCAATTCAAGAATATATAGATGTTATATTTAGGCTTCGATTGATAATGCCACTAAATTGCTAGCCATAATATATTAAACAGCATTTTTTCCCCGTTTTGATATTTTCGGTTGCGGCGGTCGCCGTTGGCACCGCTGTAAAACGAACAAGACACAAAACATCGCGTTCGTGTCGAGGGCTTTCGGCAGCTCGTGACATCATTCTCCGCATAAGATTTGTAAAGATTCACTGTCTCAAACGAACAAAGCGAGTGGTCTGCATAGGGTACCTCCCAAGTGAAAACTGATGCAATCCGGACTCTCCGCTGTTTTCCCAACTGTTCGGTAAGCCAGTTTCCCGCCGAAGCGAGCGTGTGGCGTAAGCATGGTGCATATACCACGTGCCACGAGTATGTATACCGCGGTATACACGGTATACCGATGCCCGCGCTATGAAGGTACGCTCGAGATGCAGGTGGTGCTACCTAGTTTCGAGTTCCGGAAGAGTTTTACTAATCGGGTCAGTCCGTCAAAATTGCTGCCCTTTAGAAAATTACCTTCTGTTCTGAACGATGCAGGGTCCCGGGTCAGTGTGAGTTTCCAGTTCACGGCCGCTCGGGCAGCTGTGTCCAGTGAAAGCGTTGGCCTGTATTTACCAACACAATGAAACGTGTGGAAGAAGACGCCAATATGCCTGCAGTTCGGTGATTGGGTCAGCACATTCAACCACAAACCTCCTGCGAAGAACTTAACGGTATGCAAAGGCGTACCGGTCACGCCGAAAGTGAAAACGAAGTCAGTTTCTCGGGAACCTACTTTGGCGCCGTGACACAAATGCCTAACTTCCCCCTACCTGCTACCTCATAGCTTTCGCTGCATTGCCACAGAAAGTTGTCCCCGACTATACCACCTTTTACTTGCACATAGGGGCATAAAATAAATACTCCTTGCTTGCTTTGTTGGCGTCGGTTTCCTATAATGGATTTTTAGGAGGATACAGTTGGTCAACTACTCCGAGTTGCTGCCTTCATTTCACCGGGCGAGGGCCTACAACTGCCCATGTTTTGTCCATACAATATTTTTATTCATTCATTCAGTTATGTTCGCTCTTGTTTTTAAAACAACGACGGCGTTTTGAATTGAGTGTGTTTGTGCGGTTAAGGCGCCAATGTTTTGTAAGATATTTTCGCTTTGTAAAAGATCGTTCGGTTGAACAATACGTCTGTATTCTCTTTCCTGTATTCTGTTCAAATTATTAATAGTTACATTGATTGCTCACATTGTAAATGTATTTTGATAGGCCGCAGTTGTAACGCGTTGCGTTTCTGAGCTTTGTTTTTTGTGAGAATTTTGTGCGGCCGCTTTAATTTACATGTGTTATTAGCGAGAGTGTTTCTTTCCTACACTGTTCATTACAATAAAACGATGGTTATCTAATCGAATTTTGACAATTACTGAATATTTGTGAACCATACTAAACGTAGTGAAAGAGGCTTATATAAGCAATGAAGTTGAAATAGCTTTTGATATTTGAAGAGCACACCGGCGAAGCAGGTTGTAGGCATCGTTTTGATTTGCTCTGCATTTGTTATTACCCTGTAACTCACTAAACAAATACTCTTCCGACTGCAGCTAGCTGACACCATCAACTGATGTACAGAGGCGTAAGAACAGCGGCCACGTTGGAATGTCGTTTAGGGGCGTTCGCCTCTTGAGTATTTGTTTTCTGCCGTTCGCAGCAGCCACAAGCGCAATGCGCCTCTTTGAACAAGTGTTACAATGAGTTACACATGTATTTTCATGCTTATAGGAGCGACCCGACTACATTATTATCATTTGAAAAACCTTAGATTACAGAAAAAACTGGTAAAAGAGTTTGCGTTATCGCGGGGCGTTGCAAACTACTTGGGGGCCATTCTGCTCCGGAAGTTACAAAGTAGAGCCATTCACCATTGGCTTGTGCTTGAGCTTCTTTTGCATTTGGCTCATCCTGTGTTTTTTAGAGTGTGTTTTGTGTTGGGGTCGTCCGCCTACCCTTTAAATGCTTGCAATGTACTTCCAAGCCTAAGCGGGTATTGGAAAACGAAAAAAAAACCATGGCTACTTGACGAACCCCCAAAAGCAGGCAAGTGCTGCTGTAGCTCAAAACGCCAATGTGCAGTAAGTACAGTTTTAAAGGACTATAGGCACAGTCTATGCGTTTTCCATGGTAGCGGCCTTTCTTGGAGTACCAGTACGTGTAAATTGTTTTGCAAAAGCCAGCATTTTCTCATTCCCACTTGTTTTATGCTCAATCGTACACATTGTTTTTAAAATTAAAAAAAACTTGCGTTTTGTTTTTCTGTTACCGTACTAACACATTTATTATTTGAGGGGAGTTTCTGTTACAACAACCACAAGAGGCGTCATTATCATGGTTCTGGCGATAAATACTTGATGGAGCGGTAACGCTTGGGGGAGGTTGGCCCGGTATGCGGCTGAAATCTTGCCCCCGTACAATACGGTTTCTGAAAAAAGCTCACTTTTTGCCTTACTTTACATCACATACACAAATGAATAATCACCATAAACACAATTAGGTTTCTATTGAATCGCAACGACGGCAACGTTTTTCCGTTCATGTTATTCTGAGCAAAAGCAACACCCACGCATCCGACGACGTTGTTTTGATACACCAGGTGGTAGATTGCTGCACTTTGTACGGCGGAAGTCCTTGCTTTTATGAATAGCTTGATGGAACCGACAGTAGCCTCTGGTTTATTGAAAATAGGCCCCTTCAAAGATTGCGCTGTCTTTTATTCTTGATTTTGCTATAATTTTATTCTTTCTTCAACATTACGAACTACAGAGAGTCTATATCTAGGCTGATGAAGTCTGCCAGCTCACGTTTTTTGTCGAATAACTAACAATACCATTTTTATGAGGGTATAATTTCTTGTGACTTTCACATGTATTGAATACGTCCCCTCAAAAATGGTGTGAAGTGTTTAATTTTTCGTATTTCGTTAATTTTTCAGTTTCTTCTAAAAAATGTCGAACTATAGACCACTCTAAAGCTGGGCCCTACGAAGTTTTCCGGTTGAACTTTTTGAAAGACCGACAAAACGAGTTTTATAAGCTTATAAATTTTGTGACCACATGCTATGTTATAGATGTAGCAATGCTGTTTGTTGTGCACATTGGACAATTTACACTCAAGGTAGGAGAAGCAGGTCTCAAAAGGGAATTCCAATTACTTGATGTACAACTGAAACAAGGAGACAAGGAATTGCGTCTAGCAGCTTGAGCCAGGAGCGGTTGGAGGGTCAAGTTGAGAGGCGTTCATTCTCCGGTTTGACAATAAAGATGGTGATATTGTAACTTGTATCTTCGTATGATGTACTGTTATACGTGGGTCGTTCACTTCTGCTACAGATATTTCGGCCATGCTACTTCCAGTTTTTTTTTAAATTACACCACCTTCCCGTAGGGGAACCCTGACTACAATGCGAAACAGCCATGGTGGTCGACTGAAGTTCCCATTAGTTTTCAGTTCATCATTTCGTTGACGTTCAGCTTCGGCGTGCCTTCGTTGTATCAGCTAGCTTATTGACGTAGAGTTTCGAATGAGTGAAGCTCCTAAGGCACGTTCCGTAGCACCATGCTCCTCCGCCTATGGTTTGTAGCGCAGTGGGAAGAGCGCCCACGTACCTCCCAATGCGGCCAGGAGATGACGTGTGACTCGAAACAGGGTGCCCGCCTAACTATTTCCTTTTTCATAGTGGGACTGCCACTGACGGTCAGGCCCAACACGCTGACGGGGCTCTGAAAGACGCGTATACGCAGTAGAGGCGGACGGCGGACGACAACATACAAGGGAGGGAGGGACACGACACGAGCCATTAGATGCCTTCGCATTCTAAAGTATTGGGATTTTTGGTCAACAAATAGTACGGCGTTTACGTTGGTTACTGTAGTTGCATTAGGTGCTTCATAAAAAACCGTGTGTCCATCGCAGTCCAGCTAGGTAACCACCGCGCGGCCGAAACCACCTTCGCCCGAGCTATCAGGTATTGCTGGTTCGCTAAACAGCCACTGCGTCATGCAGTATACCATCGGTGTAGAGTATCGGGAGCGGGGGGTAGGGGTGCGTTTTATGGACACATTCATACCTACTGTTAGTGGTGTGGAAAAATAGACTATTGTTATTTTGACATTCTTGGTGTCCGGCTCAGTTAAAACAGCAAAGAGATAGTGATGAGGACCAAACGCTGACTAGATCAAATTGTAGCGGTTGTGCAGTATATAGCTCAATTGCGTAAAACCTAAAGAAGACGGGTAAGCAAGAAGGCGTGAATGTTGTTTTTTCAGGCATTGGTTAAACGTATTCTTTGCGCTCAAAACTGAATACAACGTAATATCGACGTCGGGACTGCGGCATAAAATACCGAAATCAGTTTGTGCAATACATGGAAGAAGATGTTTGTTCATTGTCTTTGTCCTGCGGGGAAAATACGTAGGGAAAAAGGGAGAGATGTGTGAATGAACAGCTTCGAGGACATACCAACAGTTTGAAAGCTCGTCTCTGCAGGGCATCTTGCAATTGACTGCAAACAAGTGGTAAACCGTCAATAAAATAAGATCACGTACTTGGAATGCACTTTTGGTTTTGCTTTTATGATTGTTTGTATTTTTATACATGTTCACCGCTTGAATCAATCCCTTAATTGTTTGTCAGGGCTGTCTGCGTCTCCCTCTGTATCCTGCATTAGTGCGCTGGGCATCTAGAAGTGTGCTAGAATTGCTAAAGCGGGAGCAGTTGGGGTGCGTTGCCGGTGAGAAAAACGCGGTGTACTAAGATGTGGTTGTGACATGGTGTGAGTTTCAAGTATTCGCCATGCTACCACGAAATCAGAAAACCAAGGATGTGTAGGTAGATAACCGCGTACAGGGGCCCGGTAATGGTACAGGATGCCTGTGTAGGTTGAGGTAGATTGGCCAGAACAGGTGGACCGTCGTCGAGAACAGGTGGACCGTCGTCTGAGTGCCCGGGTAAAGAAGATGGCGGACTTTGAAGGCCAAGGTTCTCCGTCAATAGAGAAGAAGCTGTGGCTGGGTATCCACCGATGCGGGTGAAAGGAAGGGTGGGGCATTGGAATATGGTGTGTGGAATGCCAGGTGAGAAAACTTGCCTTTATTGTTGCAGCTGCACGCGGCTACCGAGTCGGCAAGCACCGTCATAGTTTCAGTCCAGAGCAGCAGCAATGGCAAAGGCACCTTCTTCTGGCTATACTGTGTGCGCTTCAGGAAGTATCGAGGTTGGTGGCGGTGAGCACGTAGGCCAGCTACATCTCCGTCAACAGGCAACTACGGCAGCACTCTTGACACTATAGGGAGCTGCGGTCGTGTATAGCCAAGTTCAATAATTCAAGTTGTAGGCAGGTGCGATCATGTCAGTCCAGCGTTGTATGTTGGGTGCACATGGCGCGGAATGAGAAGAACGCAGATGCTCGTACATACAACCGCGGTTATTCATTGAGGGAGTACCGGGGTACAGAGTACAAAGTACAGAGCCCGCTCACGATCGGGCTCCCCGTGGCAGCAGGTGGGAAGAAACCGGCCACTGCCGATCGACAGCGGAGAGCACGCAGCGGGACCTCGAAAGAATGGAGCACCCGAACGTTGCGCGCCCCACGAATCAGTCGCGCCTCACCCCAGGATATTAGTGCACCTGGTACACCCTTCTCGAGCTGGGGTCCCGAAAACCGACGAGCTTCGAGCCTTCAACCTGGACGTCGCGCTCCCTGCTTACTTGCCCCGTCCAATCCATCCGGTGTTCTTCACTTTTCCTGCCTGGTCTACCCTAGCTGTTCGGTTGTGACCGCCTGTTCATGGTTCACGTCACTCCCTCGTGTGACCTGCCGTTTCTTTGTCTTCGGCGCAACCACACTGAGGCCAATCCTCAGATCCGCCATTCGCGGCACGAGCACTGTGGGTGACCCGTGGGTGACCCATGCGTGCTTCTTCTCCGCCGCCGCGCTTTAATGACGCACGCGAATGACGACGCAGAGCCATATATCGTGACAAGAGCCATCGAGTGATGTGAACAGTGTTTTCTACGATTGCTTTGGAATTGGAAGTTTTTTGGGGGGAAGGGCAATTTTGACTAGTCTCTTTAAGTAGTTGTGTTTGGTGGTACAGACGTGCGGCGAACCTGTAACGAGTGAGTGCGGTGAGCAATAGGATTGCGATAGTGAAAGATCTGCCACGATAACGCGGAGACTGTTTTTTTTTTCGGGGGGGTGGGGGGGGGTGGCGGCGGGTTGCGATCTTTCCCAATCTCTTGAGTTGCTACGTTAGGCGTGACAAAAGTGCGCGGGGTTTTATCTGCTGGCCTGTCGACACGAGGCCCGCGCTCACGTGCCCGCGGTCTGCAATTCCTTGGCATTTTTAAGTGCGCACACGAAAATAACAAATTGATAAAGAGATTTGTCCTTGAGAAGCACGCATACAGGGCACCGTAAAGCGAAAAGGGGAGCATGACACGTGGTGATATTGCATTTTCCCACTCTCGCGGCATCTTTCCCCAAAAGGTTGCAGAGAAAGTCATTGTGCTGTGTTTTACATTTTTGGAACGCTTGAATCGTAATACTCTCTTGCTTTACGCACACTTTACCACAAGAAAAGGTACGCCGTCCGAAAACATTTGCGCTGTGCATTAGCAGCATGTTTAGTGGCATGTCGGTTGGTGAAGATGTTTATTGGTTTGCGGTTTTTAGATGCGAAGCATCTTTTGCTCGTTGGGATGTCCCGCGTCCTCTCCCCGTCCGCAACGCCTATGTTCATGATTGTGGCAAGATGCCCCTAGGGATTTGCCAATCAAAGAATCCATCACGAGATAGCTTCGCGTGCAACCACGGTCGTCACTTCCCGAAGCGGAACCACTCAGAAGATCAGAAGAACACGAGAAGAAGACAAAGCTGCGAAGAGGACGGCGTGTACGTTGCTCTCAGCCAATGCACCTACGTCAACAACCTTTACCTCACCAACGCTGGCTGAGACTACCTATTCTACCGCAAAGACGACAACATCGACACGAAAACGATGGACGAGTTTCGGCGCCTCGCAAACCACCGCCTACTCACCGTAACACAACAGTACTTGCGTGCCTTTGCCACCGGTGTTTATCCCAGACGCGGAATTCCCTCTGGCGCTACTAAACACCAGATAACTCAACATAACGGCCACACAATGGAAACACACGGAACCCGCATGATGCTTCGCATCCTCATCAGGGTTCCCCGCGGGAAGATGGTGTAATTTTTTATATCCAGGTGAAAGGCTCCTCAGCCAACTGGAACCTAGAACATTGCACAATAGCATATGAAACACGAGATTACTTCACGTCAATGTTGTCACCACGTTTGCTTTGTCGTGCTCTAAATAGGGCATAAGCGAGACAGGATGCAGCTTTCAAAGATGCTCTGCAGACGCGATAGTACTTTGCTTAATCTGAAAAAAACCGAGTTTTGTAGAACACTCAGCTGCCTTTCAGCCATGAAAGACGTTTTTAAACCGAAGAAAGGCAGAATATATTACAAACTTTCACATGTGACGGTGCAGTTACATAAAATGTGGGGAAAGTGACGTAATCTACACAAAAATTGAGTTTTCATCATTCCCTTCCAGGGGTATCTGCTCTTTGCATAATAGAGTCTTTGTAATTGTTCGCAGATTGACTCGAATCTTATTAACGACGATCATGCGTGTCTACTCACACAGGAATAACAGTAATGGTGGTTACCATTGACGGTGTCAGCAGTGGCTCTAGAACGACCCAAATCTAACAAAAAAGGCTCACAGGACTTCTTGCAGATGATGGTCGCGACACAGACGAAAGTTGCAAAGATTCTCATTTTGTGAAAGGTCCCTTGGTGCTCATGGCAAGAGCCCTGGACGTTTATGGGTGGCTTTCTCAGAGATGGTCAGTAATCGCGTCAAGATTGAGTGAAATATATGTGCAACTCTGACGGATGTAGCCAACACGGACCACCAGTTTTCCCCAGTTGTGGCCGAGCCACCAGTATCGTCTCAAGAAAGTCAAACCATTTTTTTGTAATAACAACGGTACCCGTCTTAATTGGGTGCCATTATCACGGCAACCATTCGAATACGCCTGTCACTTTGTCGACCGAAGGCAGTGTTGTGGATCTGGTAGGTGAGACCAGAGATGGCATCCGTTGGTCCGTAGTGGGGCAAAGATTGGGGCTGAGTATGGCGAAAGATGAAAGGTGATGATGATGATGAGATTACGACGAGATGTTTGAATGTAGTGGCCGCAAGGCCAACTAGCACAAAGACCAGCAGGTAAACTTCAATGTGTCTGTTTTGAGTCAGTATTTTACTGATCCCATGTGGGTTTGATTACGTTAACGTGTGGTCTGTCTGTTCAGTACAGTTTTTTCCATGTGTTGCGAAGTTGGTGTCTAATGTGTGGCTTCATGTCTGTGTATGGCACTGTTGCTACGTCCACTGTATTCAAGAGTGTAGCACAGTGGTCATTTTACCTGCGGTTTCATTCCCGGCTATTCCACAGTGGCCTGGAACCCAACATATTGTCATTTCAAACTTGAGGCACAGGCCGACATAAGGGCCTTATAAACGGGATTGATTACATGATTTTTTGAGCGTTTTCAGGACAAAGTGCGCGTACAACGCTAAGAGAATCCCTGTACACTATGCGCTTAAAATTTGATGTTGGACAATATGGTGTAAAACAAGTAAAATGCCGTGTGCTTCAGCCGTAAAAATGCTGTTGTGGGAGATCATACTTTTTCCAGGTGAAAGTTCGGTCCATTCGCAGCACAAGACACAGCATCAGCTGTATTTGATGCTCGCACAGTGGTGCTTCTGCAAAAAGAGAAAATGCTGCATAATAGCTGCCCGTGGTGCCCTGTTTTTGTCGAATTGCAAAAAGACAGGTCACAAGAGACAGCCCTGAGTTGTCCATGTGCAATAAAATCAATAATGGGTGTCTTGTGGATGTTGAAAATGACACAGCTAGCTCAGAAGCTTCTGCTCTCACTTTGAAGGGAACGGTATGGAAATACAGTCGAACACGCATATATCGAACTCCAAGGGATCGCGAAATAGTTCGATATATGAAAAATCCGATATAAAAAATATGGGCTCTGAGACCTCACCTATGGCGGACGATCACTTACCGATCGTCGCATTCAAGAATGACAACTAATTCCGCACTCACGACGCAACAGGACGCTTTATTTCCGTGAAAAAAATCGCTGACCTTGGCCTGCTTCTTCGTCCAGAAATGAAATTAAAGACGCTGGTCTCGATGTTCTCGAGGCTGCACAACTAGGAAATTCGAGCAGTACGCTGCGCCTTCGCACACCATGCACACACGCACGCAAAAGAAGAACAGCGCGCACGTACCACAATAACTTTGAAGTAACAATTCCAAGGATCTCTGAACGGACTCCAACAAAGCGCTCGCGATGGTCATCTCCAGAGAAACAGTGATCTCCGA